>JAWPHD010022132.1:5000-26102 GCA_037043455.1 Cyrtodaria siliqua
GACAGACAGTCAGACAGACAGTCAGACAGACAGACAGACAGACAGACAGACAGACAGACAGGCCAGACAGACGACCAGACAGAGAGCCAGACAGGCTAGACAGAGAGGTAGACAGAGACCCAGGCAGAGAGCCAGACAGAGAGCCAGACAGAGACCCAGGAAGGCCAGACACAGAGCCAGAGTTCCAGGCAGACTGACAGACAGACAGACAGTCAGACAAACAGAGACCAGACAGAGACCAGACAGACAGACAGACAGACAGACAGACAGACAGACAGACAGACAGAGAGCCAGACAGGTTTTAAAGAGACCCTGACAGGCCGGACAGAGAGCCATACAGGCCAGGCAGAGAGCCAGACAGCCAGCCAGATAGACCAGGCAGAGAGCCATCCAGCCAGCCAGCCAGCCAGACGGACGGACGGACGGACGGACGGACGGACGGACGGACGGACGGACGGACGGACGGACGGACGGACGGACAGACAGACAGACAGACAGAGACCCAGACAGAGACCCAGACAGAGACCCAGACAGAGACCCAGACAGGCTAGAGAGGGAGCAAGACAGAGACCCAGACAGACAGACAGACAGACAGACAGAGAGCCAGACAGGGACCCAGACAGGTTTGACAGAGACCCTGACAGGCCAGACAAAGAGCCATACAGGCCAGGCAGAGAGCCATCCATCCATCCATCCAGCCAGCCAGACAGACAGACAGACAGACAGACAGAAATACAGACAGACAGACAGACAGACAGACAGAGACCCAGACAGAGAGCCAGACAGTGACCCAGACAGGCTAGACAGGGAGCCAGACAGAGACCCAGACAGACAAACAGACAGACAGACAGACAGACAGACAGAGAGCCAGACAGAGACCCAGACAGACAGACAGACATACAGAAACCCAGACAGACACAGAAATACAGACAGAGACCAGACAGAGAGGCAAGACATAGGCCCAGACAGAGACCCAGACAGGCCAGACTGGGTCAGACAGACCCAGACAGACAGACCGACAGAGGCCCAGACAGACAGATAGACAGAGACCAGACAGACAGGCCAGACAGAGAGCCAGACCCAGACAGGCCAGACAGGCCAGACAGACAGACAGACAGACAGACAGACAGACATACAGACAGACAGACAGACAGACAGAGAACAGACAGAGACCAGACAGGCTAGACAGACAGACAGACAGAGAGCCAGACAGAGACGCAGACAGACAGACAGAAATAAACCAAGAGAGAGAGAGAGAGAGAGAGAGAGACAGAGAGACAGACAGAGACCGTACAGGCCAGACATACATACAGACAGACAGACAGACAGACAGACAGACAGACAGACAGACAGACAGACAGACAGACAGACAGACAGACAGACAGACAGACAGACAGACAGATAGACAGACAGACAGACAGAGAGCCAGACAGAGGCGCAAACAGACAGACAGAAAGAAACCCAGAGAGAGAGAGAGAGAGAGAGAGAGAGAGAGAGAGACAGACAGACAGACAGACAGACAGACCAGAATAAGTCCTTCACCACTATGTCTGTCTCTTTGTTTCTTTTTGATGTCAAGGCAAAATATTTGTTGATTTCATCCCATTGTTGATATGCCTTCATGCCCTGACTATACAACTGATTTGGTACGCCCTCTATTGTCATTTCATCCTTTTCAATCTTTGGGTTGTAAAAGAATTCCGTGTCTGTTCTGTTCGGGTCTTCAAACAGCATTAGAATACCTTTCATGCTCCGTGCTGGTACATTAGTGTTGATATTCCAAAGGGTATCAGATTTGTTTGCTTGTATTATTCTATGTCGCAAGATACGATCATACATAAATGACATCTTACCATTGGTTTGCTGTCTTATTTGTCTGGCTAATTCAACATCACTAACCCTATCAAATTCAAAGCAGATATTTTTTATTACATAAGATGCATCAACATTACTGCTTTTGATAACTTTGTTATAATTGTTAAACGTTAATTCATATTCTAACCTATCACCAAGCCCCGCTTGATAAAATGGCATATGATATCTAACATTTCAAAGTCCAGTGGAACACAAAATCTATTTCCATGAGCTGCTGCTACAGCTTCGTCTTCGGTGTCTGAAGAAGCATCTCCCGCACCAACTCTATGTTTTAACATGTTTGCTTTACCAATACCTTGGTAAGCTATGTTTAATCGTTCAGTAGGGCTTTTCCATACATATACATAACAATGATATATATCACTGTCATCTATTGACATGACTTCATTTCCACTTATTCTTATTGTCATTTTTTCATAATTGTTCTACCCAGATTCTGATATATGGTAGCGTTGGGGTCTTTGGTGCTTTTAAGTTCTATTTCAAAGGCAAGACGAGCAGTACGTGGAACTATCACATCATTAGTACTTAGATTGGGAAATCTCACAAGCAGTTGCTGGTTTTGGTCTATTGTTGATGGATTATTAGTTATAACTACACATGTGCGGATACCCTTGGCACCAAGAGGTTCTCTTAGTTTTCTATGAGGGTTGAGTTTGTTTCCGTAAGCTGACATTGTTTTTATTTTTTAAATATGTTTTTTAAAATTAAATAAAATAAACAATGGCTGAAGGAGGATTTGAATATGACAATCCTACGTACGATCCAGATGATTATGATGACTATTATGATGACGATTTACCTATGGTGCCTGATGAGCCTGTTCAAAGAAGTCTTCTTAATCAAAGTGACCATATTGCTGAACTTCGGGGGGAAGTAAGAGAATCCGAACTTGAAGCACACAAAAAGAATCTTATAAAATCCTTTTATGATGAAATAGGAATACGATATAAAATGGCACCGGACAAAATGGATTATGACCAGTTTAAAGTATCAGATGATGGTAAAACATTATTATAAATATTGGGTTGTTGGTGATAAAGAAATAAGAATGACTTCCAGGCAAGGTAATGCAACATTTCTTTCCCTTGGTTCTTTGGTAAATGAATATAACAGGGTTATTGGCTCTGTGGGGACAAAGGCGATAAGACAATTTTTGAATTTGCCGGAGTATGACAATAAAACAAAGTTATCACAAAAAGCTCGACAAGTGTTGGAGAGCACAAGAAACGATTTACCAGATAATATGGATGATATTCCATTACAAGATTTTTCACATATTATGGATAACCTGGAGGCATCAATGAGTAACATGGAGACAATACTTTCTGAGCGTCCTGAGCGTCCTGATGTTGAAACACAAACAAATATAGACAAGAGTAAAATGGATGGAATAGTAAAAGCGATAACAACTGTCAAGGAAGAACTCACCAATAACTTGGCAAAACTCACACAACTTGATAAAGACATAACAAGAGAAAAACAAAAGTTAGAACAATCTAAGACTGACGATGATGAATTCCAGATTAATAGAATTAGCGATCGCACCAAAGACCTTGAAGTTGAGAGAGGTGCAAGGATGGATGCTATCAATGAGAACAGAGAGGCTTTCCGTAACCAAGTAAGCAGAATAAAAGAGACAGTAAACAAAATGTTAAACGAGGATACAACTCTTGGTGAGAGAATCAAAACCTTGTTTAGGGAGCAAGGTATTACTATTGTTAGTATCCTGACTGCATTTGGTATGATTCTTGGGGTGATAATTAATGCCATTATTCCCACATCAAGTGCTGCGCCAACTCCAAACCCTGATCCAAAACCTGATCCATCAAGTGTAAAAGACTCGATAAAAAAACAACTAAGTAATCTTGGTAAGCTTCTTGTCAACCTAGCTGGTAAAGCTGCTGCAGCACTTCCAGGAGTTATTGGTGCAATAGTATCATGGCTTTTATCTGCAACAGGTAATGTTATTAATTGGCTTGGTAACAATCTATGGGCTTTGCTTGGGTTTGTTTCCGGGTTGTTGTATGTGGCAGCCAAAGAGTGGTTCAGTAAATCTCGTAAATGAGTAATGCAGCAAGACCTATTACTATAGTACCAACAATTATAGATGTTTTGTTATCTTCATGTTCAATCGCTATTTTTTTATCTCTTGTTCCACATGTCCCACACTTTTATGTATCAATGATTTATCAAAGACAGGATGTTCCGGATATTTCTTTGTTGTGGTGCCTTGAAAAGGTTGAATAATTTTCGGTGGTACTGGTTTTACATTCACATCATTATTTAATCCTAATGCTTGCGCATCGGTTGCTATTACAATTTCATTATTGTAGTCTTGTATTGTTCCGATTCTCAACTCCATGTCACTCGGAGGATTGTACAATCCACTTCCATAAACAAAATTGACTGTTTCTTGCATATTTTAGAGTGTTTTCATATCTTGAAATTTGACTGGGCAAGTCAATGGGGCTGTTTATTGCGTCCTCTACATTTGCCAAAAAAAAGTCTGTGCATCAAATGCCGTTCCAGTTCCAAGTATATCTGTTCTTGTTTGTGATTGTGAGCCAAGGATTGCCCAGCAGTATGTTCTTATGCTGTCATTGATGCGTTCTACTCCAGCTCTTGTAAATCCCACAGAATTATCTAGTATAAAAGTAGACCAACTATTGTCAGCCTCAGATTCTTGTGCAATGTAATCAATGTGGTATGTTTTATCACTCTCATAGACTGTGAAACTCATCGTTTTGTTGTCGTATACAAAATTTATCAAAGGATGATAACCAATATTTGTCCAGTAATTATAAATTGTTCCTAGACCATCATTATAGCTTTGTTTCTGTCTCCAGTCTGAATTTAAGTCAACGTTAAACTCCTTACATATTCTCTCGTATGCGTTTCGGTTATATGTGTTACTATATGCATTCCAATTTGAGTCTTGCGGCATTGCTACACTCATCTCAAATAATATTCTTCTAACTTGGTAATAGACATGAAATCGAAATAACGAACTAACCAGAGCATCAGCTTTTAGATGATTGTTGAAATCAATACCACATCCAGTTGTCGCGCACCAAATAGCAAAATTCAACTGGTTCTGCCAAAATAACATCCAGTCTGTTCCCCAGCGTTGGACTATAGCATCTGATTTGACATATGGGAGTTTGTATTTTTCAAAGACACTTAGGAATGATGCTTTAAAGCCTTTACCGTTTGATGTAATGCCTATGTTTTGAATTATTATATCTATCACTTTTTTGCTAAAAGTACTTGAATATTGGGCATCTTGGTTATATTTAAATTCTTTAGAAATCATTTTTATTTGTATTTTTTATATATATTAAAAAAAATGTTTCATACAATTTCAAACATAGACAACTCTATTAACTTACAACAGTATATCGATAATAAAGATGGAACTAAGCGCGTTGGATTAAAAAGTTTTACATACACTATCGGTTGGTATAATATTATTCATAAAGCCATAAAAAAAAGAGTACCAAACCAAACATATCATATACCAGATGGACTCTACGACTTTCAACAGTTGGCAGATATATTTGAAGCGCTGTTTATTACCCTAACCGTTAATGCGCAGAATGGTATAGCATCTTTAGAGACGTCAACAGAGATACGATTATCAAGCATAATTTCAATGGTGCGCCAAGCACTATTATAGGGGTTATACCTGTAGTAAATAAGCAGTTTGGAGATATTGTATATACACGTTTTTATCCTGAATATTACTGCCTTTCAAATGTAGTCCACTCAGCCTGTGAAATTTTACCATTCAACATCAAACAAATTGCAACAGAAATGATTTACTGATTTTTTGATAGTGACATATATTGCGAAAAATCACAAAAAAGTCTAGAAAAATATAGATAGGGGAAATAAGTTTTTTATAGCTCCGATATTTTCGCTTTTCATAAAACAACACCAGATTTAGAGTTATTTGTAGCCGCTGCATTTTATTTGGAATAAGAAATTTTAATGATGTATTACACTATTAAGACCTTAATTAATCATAACAATTACATCTTTGAACAATTACAAAATACAGGTATATTTTAACGCTGTTTGTTGAAAAGTGCATATTGAATTACCCCACCCACTGAAATCACAATAGAGAAATTGCATATCAAAGTTAATGCTATGTTATATGCATTTCTTGTTACAGTTTAAGACAAATGCTCAAATTAAGATTGATGATGAAGTGTTGGGTTAATATATTGGCCTCAATATGGTAGCCGTCGGCATTGTCGGCAGCTATTAATATCCCATTGCTAGCATCATTCCTTGATAATTAATTTTGGAAGAGTGAAAGGTAAATACTTAAGATTTATGGTGAAGCGCCGGGTGTTGGGGTGGGTGTGGGGTGTGTGAGTGGAGGGCGGATAATATATTGACCACTATATTGTAGCTGTTGGCAATGATTTATTAATCAATTGTTAGCGTTATTATTAACCTCATGCGTAATGGTCATACCCACTTACGCTGTAGCTGCGCACAATTATTAAAATACCATACTAATAGTCATAATAGAGCTCAAAGGTTTTTAGACAATTCTATATAACTGTTCCTGCATAAAACTATCACAACACCATGGGTAAATATCCTTATATAGTTTAGCATTTATCCTATAGTAATTGATGTTGCAGCATACTTGTAAGTTATACTACTTCTATGCCGTAATTCGCAATGTTAATTACTAGTATATCAATAACTCGTAGCTTTCACTAATGAATGATAATGCCAAATCTAGTACAACATCCCAAAAAGCTTGAATAACCCTTACCGATTTATATATTATTTGCAACTTGATTTGAATGAGCATTAGCCCTTTTTAGGGTTGATCAGTATAGACACATGATATGGTACCCCACCCAGTCACATTATACTGACACCAGGCCGACCAGTCCTAGCACTACCCTTTATATGCTGATATGCTGAGCGTCAAGCAATGGAGCTACTATTATCGTTTTTCTAGTCATTGGTATGACCCGGCTGGGTATTGAACCCGCGACCTCCTGCATGCGAAGCGGATGCTCTACCATTACGCCACCGCTGTGGTTCTTAGCTTTTGTAATTGTGTCATGCCAAACTGCAAGGTGAGGTGAAGTACTAATACTGTCTAATTACAAGTAGTTTGTATTAATGTTATAGGCATAGATATACACAATTTACCATTCTGATCGATGCAAGAGATCTATCAAGACACTACCACAACCTATCCTGGTCACCACTTATTATTAGAAGTGATAATTTCAAGAATGATTCATGTTACAAAAGCACTAGAAGAGGATATTGACATCTGAAACCTCTGCACTTATGTTCTCATAGTAAACTATTGTTAATTTAGTCCATAATTTTGAGTAGAAAACATATTTAAGCCAGAAAATATTACCGCCAAATTTCGTGTTTATCTGATTTCCTTTCTGAATTTGAAATAATTTTACTTGTTTTTGGTATGCTAACTTTTTAATGTGTGTTGATACATGTTTGTCATGTATGCACTACCTATACTGCAAAATGACCCGTTGGCCCTGCTTCATGGTAAGCAAGGTCATAGGGCACCATGCAAAAGTGCACTAGTTCTTAAATGTGTTCGTGATAATACATTTGGCATATGTTTCAAAGTATTATTATATTCTATTGAGTCCTTCTAAGTTATAAGCCTTCCACAAACTATGTTAACTATTCGAATTTGCGTTTGTATTAGCATAGTCTGGCTGTAAGTTACTGTAAGACTCTATGCATATAAGCAGAGTAGTGACTGCATTAACAAAATACAATTAAAATGTTAAAGAAGTACCCCGCCAAATAATGGCAAAATTACACTACAAAACCGTTGATTAAAACTATCCACGTGTTCAGGTCATATACTTATGTAGAATTATGTACCGATTAAACGTATTCACGGGTTCCTAAAATATTCGTGATTGAATATGCGTAAAAATAAATATGAGTTGAGAACTCTTAATTTGACGCTGCAGTTTTGGAGTTTGCCCTGGCTGGTTAAAGCCGTTTATATTGTGTCTATAGAGTTTGGATTCTCAAAATGTTTAAGTTAGGATTCTCAAAATGTTTTAGTTATATACAGGTTTAGAAACGGTGTATGTTGTAAAATTTGCCACTTGAAGAGACTTTAACATGCCATAATCTGACCCAAAAGTATATTTCAAGGAGCAGGGGTCATATTGATTATATTTTTCTAGAATTGCCAAACGTCTGTGCAAGTCAAGTTTGTTACAAGGGACAGTATACATGTAAGTGATCACAGTTATAATCTAAAATATGTATTATGACTATAATTTTATACTGACAATAGTTTGGGCGCAAAAATACTGTAATTTTGTATTGCAAATAAAAAAAACCGCACTAACAGTTTAGAAAAATGTATTATATAACTTAAATCCCATGAGTTTTTCAATACGGGATTTCTAGCCTGAGTGAGATTTCGCACAAACAAACGAGTGCGCTAGCATGTGTTTGTTTATTTTGACGTGTTGTCATGAGTATCATTACTCGGTATTGAAAAACGCATGGTAATAAAATATTATTCTGACACTGGTCAATCAGTCGTATCACTACCCATTATTTGCTCGTCAGGCAAGGGTTACAAGTGACTACTCCATTTTTAAAGTCTTTGGTATGACGCGGTCCTAACCCTAACCCACGACCTCCCGAATGCAAGGCAGACCCTATAACCACTACACCACAATGCTTCGGTATAACATTTTAATGCCAAAAGACTTGGGTATTTATAGTTGCCGACAATGCCGACGATTATCATACATTAGTCAATGTTTCACCTCCAGTGCTTAATCGTCGATCTTATTATGAATGTTTACAAAAAATGTTCTATGAAACTGCCTATAACACAGTTTTACATTGAAATGCAGATCCATTGTAATTAAGTGGGTGGGGTAATTCAATATGCGAATTTTAAGAAACAGTGCTAAAATAGGCATTTATATGCATCGTTCATTTAAACTTTTAAAACTTATTATTTAGCTATGTTTTTATATCGTAATACCTCATTGAAATGTATTATTCGTAACAAAATGTTGCAGATATATATAAACCTGCAGTGATTTTATGACAAACGCACATTTTTGAGCCGTAAAAAAACTTATTTCCCCTATCTAGATTTTTCTAGACTTTTTTGTGATTTTTTGCAATATATTTATCTATCAGAAAATCAGAAAATCATTTCTGTTGCAATTAGTTTGATTAGTTTGATGTGGGTTCACAGGCTGAGTGGACTAATGGTGCAATTACCATGATTACTGAATTAAAAATAGAAGTCAGAGATGAGCATGGCAACAAGATAGATAATCACGGTTTGCCTATGAGTTGCGTTTTAGAATTTATTTAAAATTATATTTTTTAAAAAAAACAATGAGTATATTTGGAGCAACAAAACCTGTGGGAAAAAAAGATTTGGAAACTTTGAAAAATAATGTTCAAGATTTACATGGGCGAGTTGTGCCTATTGTTAACCATTTCAACCTTTTGAGAGATAGAGTTGATAATCTTAAATATGGGATTATTACAATATTTGCAGAGGCTAAGGGCCCACTTGTGTTAAATAGAATACTCTCATTTGGTAACGGCGGAGCAGAAACAAATGTGGGGCATGTAATGACACGCCGTGGTCGTATTATGGGAATAGGTTTAGCAAGTGAACGATAAGTTGGTGATGTATCTATAGAAGTTTCTGTTAATGGTGTTGAAAACCCAAATTATGGTATAACGCTTCACATCATCCCACGCAATCATGATAACTTTGATTGACCTTTAGATATTGGTGCTGGTTCTGTTATTAACTTTTTAGGCAAGACTGCCAACGCTACCGCTATAAATACGGTGGTGTCATTAGTAATTGAATTAATTTAATTTTTTATTATTAAAAAAAATGAAGCCACCGACAGCACCGAGTTTATATCCTGAGTTGCCAGTGGAAGACGGACAAAATTATAGATTACAAAAGATTTCAGAGATTGAACGAAAGTTAATTACAGAGCGAGACACACGCAAATCTCTTTATAAAAAATATAAACGTGGTATTAATATCACAGATGGGATTGACACTACCTTAATATCTGCAGGTGTTATTATGGCTGGGATTGGATTTATTGTTCCAGTTTTGTTACCTTTGGAAATAGCAGCAATAGTATGTGGGGCTACAGGTGTTTGTATTAATTTTATCAGACGCAAGCTTAATTCAAAAGCTCAAAAACATTATGAAATAAAAACTTTGGCAGTGTCTAAGTTGAATAGCATAAACAATTTGATATCAAAAGCATTGAATGGCGCACAGATATCTGAGCAAAAGTTTAAGATGATTTTGGATGAGTTGGATAAATATTATAGTTTGAAAAAGGACACCAAACAAAAAAAAGCTGAAATTAGTGAAGTTCAAAAAAAACAACTAGTGGAGCAGGGAAGAAAGGAAGCAATGGCAACCTTACAAAACAGTCTAAAAAGTTTGTGATTTATTGTTTTAGTAGTGTGTTTGAGTATGATCCACCACCTTTGTATTCAAGGTCGGAAAATCAATCTATATGATTTTTAAAAAAAATATTTTGTTAATTTCGTGTTTATTCGTTGATTTGGGTGTAAATTAATAACAAATCAACTTTTATTAAAAAATCTCAAAATATAACTCTGGCTCAGCTTATTTCAGCACCTTGTGGTAGGAGTTTATATATATATGTAAATTGGGGTTTTCTGGATCAAACTCGAGCAAAGCGAGAGCTTTGAGCCAGAAACCCCAATTTACATATATATCACAGAGATATTGCACCTACATACCAACAACAGTCAGCTTTCATACAGCAATCAGCCAATGTGTCCGTTCAGGGTTCTCCCATCGGTTACCGACCCATCGGTTACCGAAAGCGCTCTCGGTAACCATCGGTCACCGTCGTTTGCCGATAGGTAGAACGTTGGTAACCTATATTCCCGCGACTCTACACTGAGGTGGCTTCGTTGGTACCAAATGTTACCATCGGTGGCCATTGGCAACCAATGTGGTTTCCGATCGGAGAACCCCGATCGAACCCAATATGTTGTTTCATATGACTGGCTTACCGTACGGCTAAAGCTGCCCCTGTGTCCAAGAAGGGGTAGAAATCCTAGCAACTATAGACCTGTCTGACTGACGAGTGACGTGCATGTACGTGCTGCACGACACGACATTCTTGTTCGTAATGCGCTGTCCATCAGCCAACACTATTCTGTTCAATTGTCAACATGGATTCAGCAGCAATATATCTTGTGACTCAATTAATCCAACGTGTGATTAATCGAAAACCAAACAAGAGGGCCATGATGGCCCTATATCGCTCACCTGAGTAAATTTGAACCATTACAAGAGGGCCAAGATGGCCCTAAAGCGATCACCTGAGTACTGGCACATTATCAAACTTCTTCGAAATCTTATGGTCATATACAATCTGTGCAAGTTTGGTTAAGATTATTCAAGAAATGTGGGCTCTGTTGTGTATAACAACATTGATATAGACAGTTTAAGACCCTGACAAAGTTTGGTAAAGATCAAATACAAAATGAAGGTGCTAGAGAGTAACACCTTGGGCAGAGCCAAATGTGACCCCAGGGCTACATGTAATATATGAGAGCTGTGTGCCTTGTGGTTTTAGAGAAGAAGATTTTTTAAGTTTTTCCCTATACAAGCCTATGTAAAACTGTGACCCCTGGGTCACCATTTGAACAAACTTGGTAGAGGACCATAAGCTTAGGGGTCACCATTTGAACAAACTTGGTAGAGGACCATAAGCTTATAGCAAATGCAGAATATTAAACCTCTGGCTCTTGCAGTTTCAGAGAAGAAGACTTTAATGTGTTTCCTATATACGTCTATGTAAAACTGTGACCCTCGGAGTGGGGTCAATTTTTACCCCAGGGTCACCATTTGAACAAACTTGATCGAGGACCATAATCTTATAGTAAATGCAAAATATTAAACCTCTGGCTCTTGCAGTTTCAGAGAAGATTGTTTTTTTCCTATAAATATGTCTGTGATCCCTGGGGCGCGGCCAAGTTTGACCCCAGGGTCACCATTTGAACAAACTAAGTAAAGGGCCATAAGCTGATGCTACATGTAATACATGAGAGCTCCGTGCCATGTGGTTCCAGAGAAAAAGATTTTTTTCAGTTTTTCCCTATAAAAGCCTATGTAAAAACTGTGACCCCCGGGGCGGGGCCAAATGTGACCCCTGGGTCACCAGCCAAATGTGACCCCTGGGTCACCATTTGAACAAACTTGGTAGAGGACCATAAGCTTATAGCAAATGCAAAATGTTAAACCTCTGGCTCTTGCAGTTTCAGAGAAGAGGATTTTTTAAGTTTTTCCCTATACATGTCTATGTAAAACATGTGACCCTTGGGGCGGGGCCAAATGTGACCCGAAGGTCACCATTTGAACAAAATTGGTAAAGGACCATAAGCTTATAGTTAATGCAAAATATCAAACCTCTGGCTCTTGTAGTTTCCGAGAAGAAGATTTATTTATTTATTTTTTATATATAAGTCTATGTAAAACCGTGACCCCCGGGGCGGGGACAAATTTGACCCCAGGGTCACCATTTGAACAAACTAAGAAGAGGACCATAAGCTGATGCTACATGTAATACATGAGACCTCTGTGCCTTATGGTTTCAGAGAAGAAGATTTTTTAAAGTTTTTTCCTATATGTCTATATGAAAAACATGCAAAATCTCAATATGTAAACTTTGGACCCCCGGAGAATGGCCATTTTTGACTCTTGGGACTTCATTTGAACAAACGTGATAGTCTAGGCGTTGGCGATCATTTTAAAAGAAAAACTGTTGAAATCTGTCCAGCTGTTCTTGACAAGAAGATTTTTTAAGGTTTCGACCATATATGGTAATGGTGGCCATCTTGGATGTCGTGCTGACCTAATTTTAACAAATCTAAAAAGCATTCATCTAAGGATCATCCACGTGAAGTTTGGTCAAAATTGGCCACACAGTTTCTGAGAAGAAGTCGTTTGAAGCAAAAGTTAACGACGGACGACGACGACAACGGATGACGGACGACGGACGAAGAGATATCCCAATAGCTCACCTTTGAGCCTTCGGCTCAGGTGAGCTAAAAACAGACAAAACTCATAATTATGGTCGTTGTAGATAAGGTTACATACCACACAGGACACCTCTATAAGCTAGAATACTATGGGATCCAAGGTATCACAAGGATATGGTTAAAGACATGGCTTTCTGATCGAACCTAACAGAGTAGCCTTGAAAGAGGAATCATCAGATCTTGCCCTAGTATTGCCTGGCGTATCACAGGGATCTATTTTTGCTCCGATCTTGTTTCTAATCGGATCCAGGATTAGTGGGGTGGTGCACTTTTAGTGGGGTTGGTGTGTGTGTGTTGTGCGTGCGGGTTGGGGTGGGATACAACCAAAAACAAAAAAGGATCATGAATACGCTTTTTACGTATGAATTTTTATCATTTTTCAGATTTTAGCGGGTACGTGCCAGGTGCGCCTCATAGATCCGCCCATGCAGGGATCAAAATGGGATGCGATGTAGTACTGGTTTTTACCAATCAGTACTGGTCCGTATAATAAATATCCATAAAATCAGAACAAAAATCATTCTAACATATATAATGCCATTTTATTATACAATTCACCATTCGTGTATATTATCTACTTGACTAGAAACCAGTCTAGGAAGTGACTGACGAAAATGTGTGACATTCAGAAACACGTGTCGGGTTACTTTGTCACTCGCGACCACTGGTGTAAATCGACTGTTTTCTCTTATAAAACATACTAAAACACGCAGAGGTAACCTCAGTAAGGTTCAAAATCGTCCTACATTGTCTTTTATTTGCATTTAGACACGAGAAAGTAAAAATCTCTTACATGTTAAGCCTTTGACCGCACACATACCTATGAAAACAAATGGGCGCCGCCATTTTGATTTGTCGTCATTTATAAGATGCGCAGCGATTGGTTCACAGCCAGCGTTTCCTGCCAATCACAAGTGATCACTTCCTAGACTGTTTTCTAGTCAAGTACAAGAGCCGTGTCTCCCATATTTATTATTTTCTGTCACCTTTTAAACATCTCAGTGAACGAAATAGATTTTCAGACGCTTTTGTCCTTTTGTTGTATGTATGCAAGGTGTGTATTTGACGATGTTGGGTAGACTACAGCAGATTACAGCACTCGCAAATACGGACTAGTGCACCTGTTTGTGTACTCGCCCGTACCTCGTCCAGCTTGCATTTGCGAGGGGGCGAGCGCCCATTTCGTTCCCTGCCACGTTGACGATATTCCACCTGGCATTAAATCATCGGAACGCCTGTTTTCTGACGAATGTATCCTTTATGGGAACATATGCAATATACAGGATTGCTATAACCTACAGCAGGACCCTGACAAATAGCTATATGAGAGAGGGATTGCATGATATTGCAATTTAATGTTTTCATATTCCAATCAATACGATTAACCAAACACCAATCTAGGAACCAAATCATACCTCAATGGCTACAATGGATTACGGGTCCCCATATTTATAATTGATAGGAGTCAGGAGAATAACAACCTCGGGTTTTCTTCGTCGTAATCTCAGTTTTGTCCCCATGTCTACTGCTTACAAGACATTAGTTTTCCCACCGTTAGAATATGCCGCCTATATATGGAACCCAAATACACAAAAATAAAATAAACATTTAAGAAAAAGTCCACAGGACTGCGGAAAGATGGTCAATTAGAAATGGCATTAGTGTGTGTGTGTGTGTGTGATGTGTGTGTTGGGAGTGGGGTTTAGTGTGGGGGAATATTGTCCAGAACCTTAGTAACTTCCAGAAGAATGAAAGTGAATCACAAGTTTTGCATATACAGACCATGATAGACACACGCACGCACACACGCACACGCACACGCACACGCACACACACTCAACTGTAGGAAGAAAAGCAACCTTTTATTGCATCTTTTTCATTTGGAAGAAATACATGAATTAACATAATATATATATTTTTTAAATTTATTTCAATACTTAAGTGATAACATTAAAACAGTATTAAATGTATATTTAATATTTACAAATCCAGAGTTATAGTTAAACAGACATATAAACAAGAGAGCCAAATCGCCTAGAATCGCTCACCTGATGACCTTGGCATTTGACAAGCTTATAATTTAACACGGATAACTTCATAAAAAGCCCACGACAAGTGAAATTTGCAAAAAAGACAGATTTTTGGATGGGAGTTGCTCTAAATCAATCTAATCCATCACAGACCTTGGAACAGGAACATATTGCTAAACAAGTCAATGGCCTGCCAGGTACCCCCTTCCCACCCATTTTTGTTTAGTTAAGTACTGGTAAGTGAAGTAACCCTTGGAACCCTTGGAACCCTTGGAACCTCCAATTCATCAATCCGACCCCAATAAGTTTCCTTCATAACACCCATTAAGTTTCCTTCATAACACCCATTAAGTTTCCTTCATAACACCATGTAAAAATGTGATCCCCATATTTGATAGTCTAGTACCTAGCGAGAACCATTTATAAACAAAATCTGTCAAAATCTGTTCAGTGGTTCTTCATTTTTTTTATGGTTTTGTCAATTTTTAGAAATGGTGGCCATAAGAAAGTCATTTATCGATAAAGAATTATCCATGTGAAGTTTGTTCAAAATCAGCAAGGCAGTTTAATAACATGACGGACAAAGAGTAGTGACTATTAAAAAAGAAGACATTTGAATATAAAAATATAGACACGTTGGTTTGGAGCGAATATCAGTAAACGGAAAAAAATGATAATTTCATGTGTGCATAGCAACAAAATATATTTTAGTTTTTAATAGTTATCACTTTTAGATGGTGATCTTAGTGTAAATAGTTTCATTTACGTAATGAATTCTAGAAGGGTGTTCCACGGAATACTTGTGTTGCCTGTCATGTGTTTATTTCAGCATGGACAATCAAACTATAAAGTCTGAATTCCTTAAATTGTTAGTTTTATGAAAAGGGGCAAAACTCTGGAGTATAACAAAGAACAGTTTCATGCCCGGGTCTATATTTTGCTAAATTAAGAGCTATATAGATTAGCTTGAATGTTAAAGTTTTATGAAAACAGGCATAACTCTGCAGAAATGAAATTCAGAGTTATTGAACATGTCAATGGCATTGAATAATTTATATTAAAAGAAAAACTGTAAAAAGTTTCAGTACCCTAGGTCATTATTTTGCCAAGTCTCTAACATATAAAGGGCAAAAACTCCTGTAATTTGTGCCTGTTTTATCTGCTCTTACTTCCTATACATCATTACAGGTTAGTTTCTTGCTCACCTTGTTTGGCCAAGTTAGCTGTTATTGTCTTTAATAGAGGAGTAGCTGACACAACCTTTTCAATATTACGACTTTACTTGTATCCAATCAACCTGCCCTTACTGCCTACACATCATTACTTGCTAGTGATCTTACACACCAGGTTTGGTGTATGTATGCGTAACGGAGGAGGAGTAAGTGAATTGAACTTGGGTTTTACGTGACACACACAAAAAGGTTATATGACATCAACAGGAATGAACACAGACCCACCCTTCATTTACATGGAGGTAAAAACATGCAGAATGGGCCTAGAACCTTCTCACCTGCAGAACTGCGGAGTTATTGCAAATTCTACTGTAAACACTCCATTTTTCACTGAAGCCACGATCACTGTTTTCTGCCACCACTCGAGAAGCACCTGAAACAACACAGGGATGATGAATTGAATTGAATTGGGGTTTTAAGGCGCACCAACACATGAAAAGGTTATATGGCGCCTAAAAGGCATGAACATGCCAGGCTCATCTTCCATGTACATCGAGATAAAATATGGAAAATGGGCCTAGAACCTTCTCACCCTGAACTGCAGAGTTGCTGCAAGTTCTATCTTAGAAACTCCATTTACGCTGGAGCCACGTTATTGTTTTTCTGCCACTGCTCTTAGTGATGTGAGCGAGATGGCACCTGAAACAATGCAGGGGTCATGATGAAGACCTTTAATGAGCATGAACAAAAAATGACAAAATGAATATGAATTGGGGGTCCTAACCCTCTGCATGTGACGGTGTGTTTGCAGTGGTTGTATTCTACCCCGGCAACCACACGGGGAGAGGGATGATGAGGAAGACCCTTAATCAACATGGCAAAAATGACAAAATGAACATGAATTCGGGGGGGATTTTAACCCTCTGCCTGGATAAGCATGGGTCCTATTCTTGCCCGGGAACCAACACGGGGCAGGCAACCCAAGTGTGCCATAGTATGCAGGCGACACAATAAATGATCATTTTCTTTCTATCATATAATTATATAACATGAACACTTGACTATATGGCAGCTTTAAAAAAAGCAGGGGCAATACTTCACATGACCCTTTCCTTGCAACTGGGGCATCTAGTTTTTACTCTTGACCTGGCAGCCATAAAAATAACGTGACTGAATAAACATGTCAACAAACAGGAGCATAAGACAAACACTACACTGCCTTTTCTAATGTTTGAAATCATATTTAGTGCAATACTGAACATTTTATAGCAAGCTGTAGTGAAACGAGTGGTGAGCAGAAGCATATAAGGCAAACAGGATCTAGGGCAAATTTTGACAAGAGATTCTGTCTAGTTTTTCTCACCATTTACTATCTGTGGGACTATTCACCTTCCAAGATTTATAAAAAGAAGAGATGTTTTCGATGAACTTGTTTGTTTTTTAAATGCATACCTGCAAAGACCAGTGCTGAATAGGAATGTTTTTACATGATGTGCCATTCTGACTTTATACAGCCTGTCGCTGACTGGTAATATGGTCTATTATCCCAATCAGCAGGCAAATTTTACAACAGATATACACCGTTTTTATAACCTACTGACGATGAGGTGTTCATATAACTTACATATTTTGAGAATCCAAACTTTAACTAGCCAGGCCAAACCCCAAAACTGGAGCGTCGAATTAACAGTTACCAACTCATATTCATTCAACTCATATATTCAATCATGGGTATTTTAGGAACACGTGAAGAAACATATCCTTTTATTTTCCACATATACATTATCCGTTATTTGGCAGGTTAGTTTCTTTAAGAATTGATTTGCAAATTTAAAGCCATTACATGGTTTTTAACACCAGTCGTCAAATGGCAAATTCTGTGAAGCGCGTCAGCCCTTTTTGGTAAAAAACCCTTTAAACCCTATAAAAATATCCATATGACCAAAATATCCGTATATGTACAATTTTACTGATCTACAATTCAGTCAAAAATTACCGAGTAACAAGCCTTATTTACAAAAACACAATAATAATGAAAATCACAATGTGAACACAGAGCATATTCATGAATTTTACATGTATTTAAATATATGTATATATCAATATATACTCTGTAAAAGAAGTTTTGGACCATGGCAGTGTTCGAACCCGTACAATGATCGCTGAACCATGACATTCGACCATAACTCTTATTATTTCAGTTGATAATTCACAATAGATCAACAATCAACAACAATTATCGTTTACAATGAAAGTTTGCGAAAAAATAATAATCTTTTTATTAGTTACTCGAATGTGTCCGTAACTGTTACTTTGTATGGACTTTGCAACATTTTTTACAGACCCTTTGTGTGTTCGCGATATTTTGTAAAAACCAAATCTTGTTTGGAATTTAATGTTTCTGGTACCAAATGAACCGGGTAGGGTAGACCTTGGTTACTAAAAAAGATACTTAAGTTCTGTCCAATAGTTTTATTTTTATATGACTTTAGATACCCTGGTCCAAAACTTTTTTTACCGAGTATATATCACTATCAATATTAACATGTTTGTCTATTGTCAGCGACTATATTTACTTTGTTATCTGTCAACTCTACCAAACCCACATTAAGAGGAAGATTCACCATCTATCTCTAAATTTTACTTTAGAGGCACTCGAGGCCTTCTTACATTGATACTTCGGAAAACATTGTTTCAAGCATGCTTTAACCAAAGAAGATTTAGTTTCTGTACAATTTTGTTTTTATGGTGTTTTACGACATTTTCAACACATGTAAGGTTATATACAAGGTCAAGGTCAAAACTGATAGGGCAGATGGGAAGTGTTTTTGTTTACCCCAGGAATATGTAGACCAAGTACCTGTCAAAGCAATCTTTGTGGTGGTCTTAACCGAAACATTCGTCTTATTTTTCATCAAGTTTTTTTACTTTAAGGTCAAGGTCACTGATGGGAGTGGGGGAGTGTGGGGTGGAAGTAGTTTCTGTGTCTCGGCCTCCACTAACGCAAGAGAAACAAAAACATGTCTCGCCTGCCGCTAATGCGAGTGAGACAAAAACATACTAAAATGAGTGTACCGTAGATAACAAAAAACATTGGTTTTGAGCAAAACATTTTTGTTAACATTGGAGTGTTTTCCTTTCATTAGAGCGAAGGAGAAAAGAATCTTAACAATTTAATAGCAAATAATCAATCTACATTATTCTTAAAGAACAACATTCATCAAACTACTGCATCCCTCATCAGTGTGACTAGGGGACTCATGCAAAAAGAATTGAATTGTATTGGGTTTTAAGGCGCACCAACACATGAAAAGGTTATATGGCGCCTGACAGGCATAAACATGCCAGGCTCATCTTCCATGTACATCGAGATAAAATATGGAAAATGGGCCTAGAACCTTCTCACCCTGAACTGCAGAGTTGCTGCAAATTCTATCGTAGAAACTCCATTTATGCTGGAGCCACGTTTATTGTTTTTCTGCCACTGCTCTTTTGATGCGAGCGAGATAGCACCTGAAACAATGCAGGGATCATGATGAAGACCTTTAATGAACATGAAACAAAAATTATAAAATGAACATGAATTTGGGGGGATTCTACCCCTCTGCCTACCCCTCCAAAGGGATCTGCAGTGGCCCTATTCTTTGCCCTGTGACCAAACAGGGCACCCGGGAACCACACGGGGCTCATGCAAGAAGAATCCCTCCTGCAAAATTAAAACATGACCTCTATATGTCAGCCACGCTACCCAGGTAACATTTACAAATCAAGAACCTACATTTATATGCAGCACTGTAATAATTCACAAATTGATATACGACTTTTGTTTCATGGATTAATATTATATACCACAGACCTAATAACAAACAGATTGGAAACTTCCTACCTGAACCAATGAAAAAGCCAAAACATCACGTGACTCCTTAACCTTTCCTTCCAACTCCTCCCTCAAAAGTTCATAATTTTTTATGAGAATACAGTCAAAAGATTCATAAGGAATAACTGTAGCAAAAATGGGTTTCTACTTATTTATATTTATTTTCATAGAAGAAATTGTATAAAAAGCTGTTTAAAGTTAAAAACCTCATCATTTTTGGCTTTCCCCTTACAACCCAAGCAACTGACTAAGTTATTGAAATTTCCCTTTAAACCTTTTTTTGTTGATTAAAATGTTTAAGTAAGCAAAATACCATCATTAGAAAGAAAAATAAATCTATGATTGGTTTTGACATAAATGTAACATATATGCATAAAACTTCTCATAATATATATGTTTAAATTCAAGCAATATTTAATGAACTTTCCGCACTGTGTCACCTGAAATTTAGATACATTTCGCAGTTTCTGATCTATCTGTTATTATGTCTGTTTATATATACATGTAGTTTCCAATCAAGCAAACTCAGTAATGCCCATTGTTCAATCATTAATGCAAATTTCAAAGGATTACACCTTAAACCTGAATACTCATGTACACCACAGCTTTTGAAGCAATGCTTTAATATCTTTATAATCCATACAGCTTTTTATAACAGTTTTCAGCAATCAATACAGCGCTTGCTTTCATTTTATAGTTGGTTAGTAACTTTATCACAGCTTTAATCCAGATCAAACCAAGAAACAGACTCCATCTAGATTGTATTTCTTCCGAGACAGAAACTATAGGACTGTCATTGCGTTCCACTGAAACTGTTTTATTCGCAAATGGTTTATACACGGGTACTTTTCCCCTCCAGGGGTACTGTTATACATGGGCACCATTATCATTTATGGGTACCAGTTATCAACCACCAATGTCGGATTGCCTCAGTTCCGTCATGTCCTCGTGTATGTACACAGCTGGTTCATTTTGACGTACCACATCCTCGTTAATGATCACAGTTTTGATGTCC
>JAWPHD010022133.1:0-26101 GCA_037043455.1 Cyrtodaria siliqua
TGGGCCTGCACATCAAAAAAGGTCTAGCTATGCCCCTGTCTGAAATAGGCATCTCTCGTGGGGTTTTCTCCAAGATGTAGGTACAAACAACTTATTTACACTGTCCTGTTTTAATGGGAGGACAGTAGGGTAAGTGTGAGGTTTGGTGCACCCTAGAACCGGTTTAAACCCCCAGTGGCCTATTTTGCCACTGACCGTTCCAAGGCGGTAGCCCTATTGTCAACCCTTTTGTGTTTGTGATGTCGTTTACTTTTATTATTACTTTTGCCTTCTGGTTTGTCTGTTTGCATGTTTGTTTCTGTGTTTTGTGGTTGACTGTCCTCCTTGAATGCTACTTTCCCTGTCCAATCTTTTTATATTTCTTTTTACTGTATATTCATGCAACTTGGACAATGAAAGTAAGTGTTTCACAAAGACTTTTCAATAGTAAAGTTAACCTACCATCTTTGTACTTAATGGAAAACTCACTCAGATGAATTCCCAGTACTTCACTACAACCTCCATACAAGAAATGACAGAAACATTCAAAGTTGGCAGAAAAGTCAAACAATTCTTATGTGGATTTTTTTTATGTAAAATTGAATTGTATGCAATTAAACGGAATGTAGGCATACAGTTATGAAAACTTGGAAAAAGCTGAAAGAATTACCAAATCGGATGATAAACAAAGAAGATATGACTACTTGATGGTTGTGCCTTTTAAGGGGGACAATTATACGCACCCTACTAGTACCCCCCATTCACCACCCTACCGTTTCAGTAAAGATTGAGTGGAATGGGATTTTCATGATCAGGTAATGACGGCCTCGACCTTTGACCTAATGACCTCAAAACCAATAGGGCCCATCTTTTCATCAAAGGTAGTCCACCTATTAAGTTTTATGAGATTTTCTTCAGGGGGGGAAGAGTCGTTGCGCGAACAAGGTTTTTCATTATTGGGTGCCGGTGACCTTGACCTTTGACCTACTTACCTCAAAATCAAATAGGAGTGTCCTCTCACCACAGGCAGTTCAACTATGAAGTTTCATGAGATTTGTTTCAGTGGAAGAGGAGTTATGGAGCAGACAAGGTTTTTCAATTTTGGGTCAAGATGACCTTGACCTTTGACCTACTGACCTCAAAACCAATAGGGTTCGTCCCCTCACCACAGGCAGTTCACCTAAGAAATTTCATGAGATTTGCTTCAGTGGAAGAGGAGTTATGGAGCGGACAAGGTTTTTCATAATCAGACGCTGGTGACCTTGACCTTTGACCTACTCAAATCATTAGTGGTCCTCTCACCACAGGCAGTTCACCTATGAAGTTTCATGAGATGTGCTTCAGTGCAAGAGGTGTCATTGAGCGGACAAAGTTTTTTCATTATTGGGTCCCGGTGACCTTGACCTTTGACCTAATGAACTCAAAATCAATAGGGTTTGTCCTCTCACCACAGGCAGTTCACCTATGAAGTTTCATGAGATTTGCTTCAGTGCAAGAGGTGTCATTGAGCGGACAAAGTTTTTTCATTATTGGGTCCCGGTGACCTTGACCTTTGACCTACTGAACTCAAATCAATAGGGTTTGTCCTCTCACCACAGGCAGTTCACCTATGAAGTTTCATGAGATTTGCTTCAGGGTGAAAGAAGTTATGGAGCGGAAAAGGCTTTTGATCTACTGACCTCAAATCAATGGGGGTCAATCTGTCCCCACAGGCAGTTCACCTATGAAATTTCATGAGATTTGCTTCAGGGGGAGAGTAGTAATGGAGCGGACAAGGTTTTTCATTATCGGGTCCCGTGTCCTTGACCTTTGACCTAAAAATCAATAGGGGTCATCCTCTCACCACAGGCAGTTCATTTATGAAGTTTCATGAGATTTGCTTCAGGGGGAGAGGAGTTATGGTGCGGACAAAGTTTTCCATTATCGGGTCCTGGTGACCTTGACCTACTGACCTCAAATTCAACAGTGGTCATCCTCTCACCTATGAAGTGTTATGAGATTTGCTTCAGGGGGAGAGGAGTTAGGGAGCGGCCAAGGTTGCATCTACAGACAGATGGACGGACGGGTTTACCAGGAGGTTCTTTGTATAAATATCTGATAACGCCGTATTGGAGATCTATTGTACTGGTAGCATATCTATGTGATATACGCTATTAAACTGCCACTGTTATCTGGGAAGTCAATATTTATTTCATTGTTTTTGCGCACTGACACTATAGGTAAATATTTCATGTTATATAAACAAGAAAAGGGCAGGGTGAAACCAGTATACCCCACTGGTATAATAACTGCAAATGAAGGAAATGCAGTATAGTAGAAGGAAGAAAGACGTGATATCAACTCTTTGTCCGGCAGAGATGTGTTTATGTAATTGTCAACTAATCTATATAGCCTATCCCAGATTATCATATTAAACTGGAAGCTAATACTCACTCCCTGTAATAATTAACATTTCTCCTTACATAAATGTAACACAGTTATGCAACTTGTTATATAATTATACATCAAGCGAAAGAGAGGCCTGTAATAATTAACATTTCTCCTTACATAAATGTAACACAGTTATGCAACTTGTTATATAATTATACATCAAGCGAAAGAGAGGCCTCTGTGTTAGTTAGTGCATTACATCAGTGATCTTAAGTTTTTTTTTTTTTATAAAAACAGAAGTCTCTCATCATAGTCCTTCCTAAAAATTGTCATATAAAATTTATAACATGACCCTTAATAAAACTTAGTGGTTATAGGGTGAGGATTTTCAAGTTATGGTCTAGGGATTATGTCCCCAGGGGTGGAAGATGGACCTCTGGTTGGATGGTTGTATCTGTCTGTTCATGCTCAGTAAGTGTATATATGGTTCTAGTGTGGGATCTTAACAGTTTCCAAGTTATTACCCATGGACTATTTACCCAGTGGTGGAGATGGACCCCGGGCCGATGCTGGTTGGATGTTTGTATCCATCTGTTCTTGCCAGTAAGTGTATATATAGTTACAGGGTGGGAATTTCAATGGTTTCCGCATCATGACCCATCCATGGGCTATTTCCCCATGGGTGGGAACGGACCCCGTGGCCAATGCCGGTTGGAGGGTTGTATCCATATGTTCATGCCCGGTAAGTGCATACAATATATTACGGTTATAGGTTGGGAATCTCAACAGTTATGGCTATGTCCCAAGGGTGGGGACAGACTCTGGGGCTACCTTGGGTGGGGGCCGAATATTAGACCTCTAGCTCGTGTAGTGTCAGCAAAGATTTTTTAAAGTTCTTTCTTTATTATAACTCTGTAAATCTGTGTCACCCAAGGGGGCCCAGATTTTACCCCAGTGTCACCATTTGAACAAATTTGTTAGACGTCCATAAGCTTGTGCAACATGCAAAGCTTGTGCTACTGCGGTTTCAGAGGACCATAATCTTAAGGTTCATGCAAAATATTAGATCTCTAGCTCTTGTAGTGTCAGAGAAGATTTTTTAAGATGTTCGTATACAAGTCTATTTAAAACGTGACTCCTGGTGCGAAGGGCCAGATTAAACAAAACTTGGTAGAGGATCAAAAGCTAATTATGGTCCATGCAAAATATTTGACCTCTAGCTCTGGTAGTGTCAGAATATATTTATTTGTTTCTGACCCCAAAGGGTAGGGCCAATTTGACCACAGGGTCATCTTTCAAGCAAACTTTGTAGAAGACCATAAGCTTATGCTACATGCAATATATGAGAGCTGTGTAACCTGTGGTTTCAGAGAAGATTTTAAAAAGATTTTCCTATCTAAGTCTATTTAAAACATGTGACCCCTGGCACAGGGTGAGATTAATCCACAGTCACCATTTCAACAAACTTGTTAGAGGTTTATAAGCTTATGTTGCATGTAATAAATGAGAGCTAAATACCTCGTAGTTTCAGAGAAAAAGATTGTTTAAGTGTGCCCCTATATAAGTCTATGTAAAACTAATTATGCCACATGCAATATATGACTGATCTTTAACTTGTGATTTTAAGGACGAAGATTTTTTAAGTTTATCCATAATTAGTAAGTCTATGTAAATCATGCAACCTCAGCAGATGGCCCAAATTTGACCCGGGTTCACTATTTGAACAAACTTGGAAGAGGATTTATGAGGATTTATGATCCTCCTGCAAGTATGGTTATGGTACATAAGAACTATAATTCTTGTAGTGTCAGAGAAGAAGATATTCCCCATACAACTCTAGGTAAAACAGTGAGCTCGGGGAGGAGCTAAATTTTACCCCAGGGTCAATATTTGAACAAACTTGGTAAAAGACCATAAATTTATGCTACACGCAATAATTGTGAGCTCTATACCTTGTGGTTTTAGAGAAGAAGAATTTGTTTAAGTCTATAAAAAACATGTGAACCCTGGAGTGGGGCCAAATTTGACCTCAGTGTCAGCATTTAAACAAACATCATAGAGGATCATTAAGGTTAGGGCTCTTCCATTACAACATACATGGGACCCCAGGAAGGCACTTTTGAAATTGAACACCCACCCATAGATGCAAAAGTGAATTTAAAGAACTAAATTTCAGAAAATACGGTTCACCCATTCAGGCCATAGATGTTTATTAAATTGCCTTCCTGGGGTCCCAGTTATGTTTTAATGGAATAGCCCTTATGGTACATGCAACATATTAGACCTCTACCTGATGCAGTAAAAAAAAATTAAGATTTCCCTATATGACTCTAGGTAAAACTTTGACCAATTTTGACACCAGGGTCACCATCTGAGAAAATTTAGTAGAGGACCATAAGATTACGCTACATTTGATATATGAGACTGTACCCTGTGGTTTCAGAAGATTTAATAAAGAGATTCATATACAACTCTATTTAAAACATGTGAACCCGGGTGCTGGGCAAAATTTGACCCCATACATGCAGTGTAACCATTTTAATAAACTTGGTAGAGGACCATTATCTTAAGGTACAAGCAATATTCGATTCCTAAATCGTGTAGTGTCAGAGAAGAAGATTTTCTCAAGATGTTGATATATAAATCTATTTAAAACTCTAATCCCTAGGGTAGGGCCAGATTTGATCCAACGGTCACCATTTGAACAAACTAAGTAGAGGACCGTACGCTTATACTACATGCAATATATAAAATCTCTATACCCTGTGGTTTCCGAGAAGATGTTTTAAAGATTTTCTTATATTATTCTATTTCAAACAAGTGATCATTTGTGCAGGGCTAAATTTGATCCCAGGGCCACCATTTGAACAAATTGGTAGGGGACCATAAGTTTATGCTACATGCAACATATGAAAACTCTGTCTCATGTGTCACAGATCTTTTAAAAGATTTTCCTATATATAAACTCTATTTAAAACTCTACCCACTACTACACACCTCTAACTGGATGCCAGTGCTCACGCTACCATACGCCATGGTCGCCATTTGCGATTATTTTATAATACTGTCGATTATTTTAAAGAAATGTCGACAAGAAATGGCGATTATTTTATTTTAATATTTTTTTTATTTTTTTTGTACATTTTTCGTATAATGGTCTGTAACCCAAGTAATAAATGACTGCAATAAACATTACATAATCCGTTCACACCCCCTGTAATGTCGCCACGCGCTTATCAATTATCGCTTGTA
Organism: Cyrtodaria siliqua; assembly: GCA_037043455.1. Taxonomy (NCBI): domain Eukaryota; kingdom Metazoa; phylum Mollusca; class Bivalvia; order Adapedonta; family Hiatellidae; genus Cyrtodaria; species Cyrtodaria siliqua. The sequence goes on from JAWPHD010022133.1 coordinate 5,602, forward strand.
AAAGTTGTTAATTCCCTTAATTGGCACTTCGTTGTCGGATAATCGGCATTGTTGATACACGCAAACATCATGTGATTAATGGACCGAATAGCCAATCAGATATGCCGTTATTTGTTATCTTTCGGGCGATTGACCAATCAGACAATCCGTTACGCATCCAACAGTAGGTACAGTTTCCTGTTTGTTTTTCTGTACACAAACTACGAAGAGATGAAATTAATTTGTGCACGCACTATTATGAACATAGTCGCTACTTTCATCTGCATTAATAGCTATCCCATCATCCCGATAGGTAGCAAACTCCCATGTGTATTGTGAAGTGTGAAAACACTTGCAATAAAGTAATTAAAACATTGAAACAATAAGAAGTTGAATATTGTGCCTGGCTTCGTGTCGGCAGTTTCAATTTGTCACAACTTTGAGATCGATAATTAATGACATAAAACTACATTATCCTACTATTAGGGTTGTGTTTTCTTTCCCCTTTGATAAGAAAGACCATTTTTGGCATTCAAAACACAATAATGCATGAAAAAAGTTTGTAATTGATGGTATTTCGATTAAATGTTTTGAAATTTTCGGACCGTAAAAGTGCGGTGTCATAGTACTTCGGATGGTACATAATTTCGGATTTTTTTTTTTTTTTTTTACATAATCGAATGAGAAAAACTGTCCTTTACAAATACATGTTGGTGGAAAGAAAAACGATATATAGATGACAGATACTTAAAGTATATTTCTATTCATTATTTAATCCATCATTCTTTGTTTTATCAATGTGTAAGGAGTTCCTGGAATCCTACTTTTAAATTCTAGTCTAGGCTCCTACTTCTTTCACTTGGAGAAAGTGGTGACAAAAAGAAAAATATAGCCACATGGCCCTGATAGTCTAATAAACCCTGATTGAAAATTTGGCTCTTACGACTGACCAAATTTTCTTACGCATTAAAGTTGGCTATTATTTTCTTAACTAAAAATTGTGTGGCTATTAATTTAAAATGGCCAGTGTGAGCACTGGGATGCTGTATATGATGAGAATAGAATATATACTGAACAAATAAAGAAACTTCCGCATTTTAAGCTGTGATTTGCATAGGGTTGACTTTGTTACACTTTGTACACCAATCTAGATAAAATTTCATCATTATATACTTATCACTCAATCATTCTGATCAATATTAATAATCATCAAAAACCAGAGTTAGTGTGTTGCTGCTAAAACATGTTTTATTCAAATTGCGAAATCACTATATTTGTATTTTAAAGGGAGGTAATCCGAAAATATTCATTCTTGAAAGCTGTATGGCGCAAAAGTGAGTGAACAGGTCAGCTTACTTTCGCTGTTTTGCGCAAAAGTGAGTGAACAGGTCAGCTTACTTTCGCTGTCTTTTTGGTGCTGGGGTTATCTTCTGTTTATTTCTGTGTTAAATCAAAGTTTAAATCCCAAGACCCGGAAATGCTGTTTAAACCAAAACAAGGGGAATAACTTTGCGTACAAGTTTGATTCAAGGAAAATTGTTTTCATGACAGTGCTGGCATTTTAACAAAGGTATTAACATATAAAACCAAACAAAATATATTTTCATTATGTCTACATGTATGGGTAAAGTTGCGGAAGTTTATTTTTTTGTTGAGTATACCTCAGGCACTTTGGTGTTAGCTTTTAAACTGAAGAAGAGGACACAGGTATTGAGAAACAAGACACTAACCTTTCTCTCGACCAATTCTTTGAAGCTGGCTGGATATGTGGAGGAGGAGCTTCTCACACTGGGGGGCTGAAATAAACAGATAATTAGAGGTAATAAACTTGAATTGTATTGATAATAATGATCATAAAAATTGTCTGACACAAGTTTATTTTAAAATCGAATGCACCTCTGATATATTATTATAGCTAGAGCTGTTGGGATATACCAGTATACTGGTATGCGATATATCAATATACTGTATATTGTGATATGTACCTGCACAATACGTGTATTGTATCGAAGGTCCCGTATCAGTCCATCGCAACACACGGTCTATCAAGATATACTTAATACGCACTATGAAGATACATTTTGCATTTTATTCTTCTCAAAACGGATAATAAACTATACAGGTAAACCCAATGCTAATCCGATAACAAAAGGATTAGTTGCCAATTAGCCCACTGAGATGTTTATTGTTTGTGTTTGTTGCAGCTTAATTGCGGTTGTTTTGCTTTCAATTCAACATACCTCTTTAAGGCCAAAAAAAAAGCCTGTGTTTTCGGTGGCCCAACCGACGCTATTTTTAAGGGGCCGACCGTAAAACTTTTTAAAAAATAAATAAAATAAAATTAAATTAAATTTGTTCTGAACAATGATTTATCACAATATATTGTGGTAAACTGACATCAGAGAGAAACTTTCAGTTGTATCATCAACTTGTATGGGGTTTATGAGATAAATACATATAAAATCTCACAATATCTTGCTCCAAAAAAAAAAAGAAGCCTACCTAATGACCCTAACTTTTTAGATCATGCAACAGGAAACACACCTTTTTTTTTTTGGCCTAAGGTGTAATTACAGTACAAGCAGTCTTGTTTCATTTCAATGGGAGGGGAAAGCACGATTTCTTGTTTACATCATAGACATGGTATTGATGTCTATGTTTACATATTACTCCTACAATCGTGAAAACTTGGGCAATCTCATCATTCTTCGGGCTCATGCCTCGTGTATATTGCCATATCGGTTTATTCAAAATCTTGACATTTTGTTAGCCGTAAGGCAATGGACAGGAAATAGCTGTTGCTATATAAACAGTACTGCTGTTAGCCTCATGTGTTGATGTATAAGTTGTATTGCATGTTTGTTATTTACCATTCATAACTTTCACATGACATCATCAAAATAATTTCACCAATCAGTGATCAATAAAATAAAAGACCTTTACATTCTGGTAGGGGGTAAACTCGGTGTTTATCCTCGGTGCTCAACTGACTTTAGCCCTTTATAAAACTAGTTTGTAGGGATAATTATATTACAAGCTATATTTATTTGTGTACATCTATGTATCTTCTTTTGGTGTTGTCTGATTTTAAAACACCAATATGGATACATTTAATTTAAATCATAGTCTAATATTTTCATTTTTCATATAGAGATTGAGGATAAAGTCCGAGTAAACCCCTTTATTTTCACCTACTGAATATCTCAACATACCGGAAGTTGACCGGATGTGAAAGTTATGAATACATGTAAACAAGAAGCACCGCCTGTCGGTGCAGACCCATGACTCTTAAGGCCTTGTTTATTTACTGGGAAACTATGTTGAAGTGCATAATTGCAGAACAGAATTATTGAGCTTGTTAACCAAATTTTGTAAGTATAAAGGGGGTAATAATTTTGGTTAAAATAAAAGCATGAGTTATAGAACCTGGCTTTATGATAGTGTCTAATGATGACAAATACATATGTGAAGTTTCAATTCATTATGTAAAGTATTTTTGTAGCTGCAAATATTCTAAGTATAAAAGTGGCCTTAATTTTGTCAAAATAAAAGCAGGAGTTACAGAACATGTCTGTATGATGTTGTATAATGATGCCGAAGCTTACATACAAACTTTAACCAACAAGCTTACATACAAACTTTAACCAAATTTTCTAAGTTTGATGAAGGAGATGCATACGACGATTAAGTGATTACAAGAGCTCTGTTTTTTCTTCAAAAAAGGGAAGCTAATAAACTACGTATATACAGAAGGTGCAATCGGCTAAATGACATTGCAAAAATTTGATAACTTTGATTTTAAATGGAAATTTGTTTTGGCAAGAATCTAATGCGCATCATGCAAGGATGATGTAACCAATATGGAAACCTTCGAATAACATTCGAGTTCTGCTTTGAAGAAGTGAACAAGATGTTATATTTACATCGCTATTGCATTCGCTACGATGAATCTTATTTGACACGCTGCATTTCATTTCCCAATGAATACCATTACCTTCGGAATACCTCATGATATGCCATTTAACGGTTTGCATTGGATGATGGGCGAAGCTTAATAGAATATTGTGCATGAAGGGTGTGTCTAAAATGTTGCCGATCGTAACGGCTGTTACATTTTACTCCATAAAAATCCCCGTATAATAAACTATTATACGAGGATTTTAAATCAACGCCATTTTAAAGGTAAATATTTATGTAAATATAAGGAATGAAATGCGCTCTTTTGGTTTTCATTGGGGTATGAAAAACATTTGGATGGTTTAAAGAACGCGTGGAGTCCTTCGGACTCTTTAAACCACCCAAATATTTTTCATACCCCAATGAAAACCAAAAGAGCGCATTTCATTCCTTAAGTGAATGATTACTCCTCTACACTAATAATTTAAGCATATCATATTCTATCACATATTGATTGTGTCCGTATCACAATACGTATCGTATCGGAAGTGTTCTGGCTATACAGCCGTAATTAGCGATTCTACAAAGATGAGCACATGTTTTTGTTAAATCATTCTACTTTCTGGACAAAACTAAGACATCAAACTGATATATGAAATATCCAAAAAATAGATATTACGTCCCTCACCTATCCAACAGGAATGCTTTTTTAATTCATCAAGGATGATATTATTAGAATATTTCATGGGTATCCGGAGAAGATATTAATTCCAATACAAGTTATTTAATAGGAACCACATCAAGGTGCTGCAATTAAAACGTGGGTTGGAATTTCGCTATCTGAATGGGATATCCAAGATTTTTTTTTTTTTGCAAACCATTGACGTTTTATGCACTAACATCTCCAACAATTAACGTTTTGTATTAAGTTTATTCACACAATGGCTTTTATCTGCCCCCACGTGCAAGATCAGATATTCCAGCACATGTGTAAAATGCAGATAACCTTATCCAGTATGCAAGAAAACTACGTGACAGTCCCAGTCATTTAAATGACATAATTATAAACACTAGGCAAAACTATCCAAAGCATTCTAATACACCTAATGATGCCGATAAATGCGTGAAGTTTCAATTTATGCAAAGTAATTTCTATGGAACAAGCTTACATACAAAACTTTAACCAGGGCATGGAGACGACAACGCAATAACAGATAATGATCAAGTGATGACAATAGCTAATAAAAACACATACAATTTAGGCTACAGTATGTACCTCAAATGGAGCAGTCTGGGGTATGGAGGAGGCAGGAGAGTTCGACCGTGATGTCACTGGTTCTGCCATAGTCCTACGCTCTGTATGTGTGAAGTAGGCCATGTTCTCTTTCATCCCAGGCTGGAAGTGGCCTGATACAGCCCTATTCATCATGTCCAGAGCATGTGTGAACTTCTCTGTGGATCAGAGGTGACAATCAATGAATGTATGGGAAAAATATGCATGTTTCAAAAGGTTGTTAAATGTACAACTAAAAAATATGGAAAAATGACCATGCTAAGATTTTCAATCCGTAAAAATATGGTATTGGTTTTATAGTCTGAGAATTCATTTTATATTGTTGCCATAAAATGTAATTTCAGACCGTCAAACCAATAAATACTACAACTGTAGGATGAAATCATACACAAACAATAGTTTTTTCACTCTCAATTATGATTCATGGGCCGCCAATGATGGCATTATCCAATGACGTCGCTTTAATGTTACGTGACGCTAATGTATTTTCATTAGTCAAATCGGCGTTTTTATGGTCGCAAATTTAAGACGTAAACCTCAATTCTTGTTACTAATTAACAAATGGCATTATCCAATGACGTTTTTTGTAATGTTACGTGACGCTAATATATTTTCATCAGTCAAATCGGGTGTTTTTCATTCGCAAATTCTTGTTACTGATTATCAAATAGTTAAATGTCAAGAAAACAATGCAGAGTTCAGAAAACAATGCAGAGTTCAGAATGCAAAAAATAAAATAATTAAAGAAGTCCTCAAGAAAGTTGAATGCACATGTCCTATGGAAGAACATGGCCTGTATAAAATTCTCTTTAGAAGAAGTACTTACCTTTGATAACAGGGTGTGAGAGGTATTGTTCTGAGAAAACAGACTTCCATCCCAGGTACCATTTTGTAACCTCCTCATAATTTGGCATGTTGCCGAGCCACGTGCAAAGCACCTGTAGCCAGCGCGGGAAGAACGATCTCTCGAACAGTGGCACCATAAATCGTAGAGAGATCATGTCTGTCCAGGAAAACACCCAGTTCAGGGGGTCTGTAATACAAGCAAAATGATAACATCAATTAACTTGAATTGTTATTTTATGGCTTATCTTTCATTTTAGAGTCCATATAAGGGACTGCCCAGTAAATGGCATCTTCAGATGGACAATATCATAAATTGAGATGCTGTTATTTAATTACAGGGTTCCAGGGCTGTACAAACAATTTTTTTAGCCACTAGTCCGGGACTAGTCACCCTGTCAAAAGTGACTAGTCCCAAAGAAATTGTGACTAGTCCCAAAAAATGCACACAAGTCCTGAATACTTTCGATTTCTCAATATGTTAAAACTGCGTCTTGCATACTCATTATAATTCATTATACACAGTAAAGGAAACAATCCTTATTTACTCTTCAACGTGTTAAGTGTTATTGTTTCAATGTATCGCCATTTTCAGCTCACCTTGGTTGAACAGGTAATCACGTGACGAACATGTGATTTACCTGTAGTATTCGTTTCATTGGCTAGCGGGTCTGGATTAAAATAGATCAGGTCAATTGAATGGATTATGCGACAATGCCGACTGTCAATTAAAGTAATTTGGAGGCAGGACTTCCGGCATGGTTGATTGTTGCTAAAATTGCCCGGGGTAATCGCTGATCGCCGCTGTGGATGCTTATTGCATTACATAAGCGAGTGCAATTAAAGGATTACGTTGAGAAGTGTGCTGGAGTATTTTTATGACATGTGGACAAATCTGGGACTGAAATCTTTCAAACAGTGACATGCCCGAATTTTTTTAAAAAAAAAATTTTTTTTAAATTGGACTAGTCCGGGACTGAAATCTTTGAAAAAGAGACACGCCCGACTTTGGTTTTGGACTAGTCCCGGGCGTCGGGCTATAGGATTTGTACAGCCCTGGGTTCCCACCCTTATTGGAAGGCCAAATTCAAGGACTTTCAAGGAGATTTTTTCCAAAATGCAAGGACTAATATTCACGCAATGTAATGCCCAAAACAGCAACAAATATTCTAGGAATGCACAACCAATAGCCATTTTTGGGATGAAAAGCAAAAATCCAGAATTCAAGGACTTTCAAGTAACTTATCAGATTTTCAAGCACTTTCCAGGCCTTGAATTTCTCTTTTCAAATTCAAGTACTTTCAAGGTTCATGGGAACCCTGTAATTAGGTTTATTTGTCTGTTTGGGGTTTAAAGACATTTTCAGCACAGTTTTAGGCTATGTAGGATGGTCGATTTTTCGTGGTGCAGGCAGGCCACTCACTTACTCCTGGACCAGTACTGTATACCTCCCGCCATCCACAAGGACAGACACTTAGATAGAGAAGCATTAAAGATGCAGGCACTAATCATTATCAAGAGATGGAAGTAAGGTGCCGGGGATGTCCTGATCATTAATAAACATGTTCTCAGTAGCGGCCTTGGCAGCTCAGTGGATAACCTTGACTTTACAGCTGCAGACTCTGCCCTGTGTGGGATCGCTCTCTGACAGCGTCATGTCTGCTCGGTAACCCAGTGGATAACCTTGACTTTACAGCTGCAGACTCTGCCCCGTGTATGATCGCTCTCTGACAGCATCATGTCTGCTCGGTAACCCAGTGGATAACCTTGACTTTACAGCTGCAGACTCTGCCCTGTGTGGGATCGCTCTCTGACAGCGTCATGTCTGCTCGGTAACCCAGTGGATAACCTTGACTTTACAGCTGCAGACTCTGCCCCGTGTATGATCGCTCTCTGACAGCGTCATGTCTGCTCGGTAACCCAGTGGATAACCTTGACTTTACAGCTGCAGACTCTGCCCCGTGTATGATCGCTCTCTGACAGCATCATGTCTGCTCGGTAACCCAGTGGATAACCTTGACTTTACAGCTGCAGACTCTGCCCTGTGTGGGATCGCTCTCTGACAGCGTCATGTCTGCTCGGTAACCCAGTGGATAACCTTGACTTTACAGCTGCAGACTCTGCCCTGTGTATGATCGCTCTCTGACAGCGTCATGTCTGCTCGGTAACCCAGTGGATAACCTTGACTTTACAGCTGCAGACTCTGCCCTGTGTGGGATCGCTCTCTGACAGCGTCATGTCTGCTCGGTAACCCAGTGGATAACCTTGACTTTACAGCTGCAGACTCTGCCCTGTGTGGGATCGCTCTCTGACAGCGTCATGTCTGCTCGGTAACCCAGTGGATAACCTTGACTTTACAGCTGCAGACTCTGCCCTGTGTATGATCGCTCTCTGACAGCGTCATGTCTGCTCGGTAACCCAGTGGATAACCTTGACTTTACAGCTGCAGACTCTGCCCTGTGTGGGATCGCTCTCTGACAGCGTCATGTCTGCTCGGTAACCCAGTGGATAACCTTGACTTTACAGCTGCAGACTCTGCCCTGTGTGGGATCGCTCTCTGACAACGTCATGTCTGCTCGGTAACCCAGTGGATAACCTTGACTTTACAGCTGCAGACTCTGCCCTGTGTGGGATCACTCTCTGACAGCATCATGTCTGCTCGGTAACCCAGTGGATAACCTTGACTTTACAGCTGCAGACTCTGCCCTGTGTGGGATCGCTCTCTGACAGCGTCATGTCTGCTCGGTAACCCAGTGGATAACCTTGACTTTACAGCTGCAGACTCTGCCCTGTGTGGGATCGCTCTCTGACAGCGTCATGTCTGCTCGGTAACCCAGTGGATAACCTTGACTTTACAGCTGCAGACTCTGCCCTGTGTATGATCGCTCTCTGACAGCGTCATGTCTGCTCGGTAACCCAGTGGATAACCTTGACTTTACAGCTGCAGACTCTGCCCTGTGTGGGATCGCTCTCTTACAGCGTCATGTCTGCTCGGTAACCCAGTGGGTAACCTTGACTTTAGAGCTGCAGATCTCTGCCCTGTGTGGGTTCTCTCCCTGACGGAGTCATGTCTGATGGAAAACTTCATCCTTCATCTCATCTCCCTCTGAGGATGCTGTCCCAATATACCCTAACATGATGTGTTAACTGGATGTAAAGTCTCATTTCATTTTCAGTAGGTATGATCAGAACTCTGTCTTTACATCAATATGTAATTTCAAAACATCCTCCGAACGTGTGTTGTGCATTTGATAGTTCGTTATGTATCAAGGATGTTCATTTGGCGACACATATATTATAAATAATAAGCAATTATGTCATTGGAGGCTAACAACAACTTTTACATCTAAGCATTATGAACTATACCTAGAGTCTGTTGGTGTGGATTGATGGGGAACTCCTCCAGACACATGGCTAGTTTAGGGAGGATGTTCTTCCTCAGGAATACTTCCATGTGGCCCTCACGGAACACTCCAAACCACGGCTTCAGGATTACTTTGGCAGAACTGTCTGATGGGTGCCAGTTGGTCAGCGCGTTGGCTAGCTTGTGTCGTATAGGGGCGTACAGGGGCTCTAACTTTTCACCTGAAAGAACACGAACGTTCAAATGAAGAGGGAAGAAGTATTTAAAGAAAGAAAGAGAATCTTACTTGAGTGACTGTGTATTACTGACTTTAATAAAAGAGTTGCATAAAATGATAGGATACAAGGCTCTGCCAGGTATCCTATATTTCTTATCAAAATCAAACATACACATTCACAAATGTAAGATGTTATTTATCACATTACACCCCTACAATATAAAACGTTCACTTTAATGTTGTTACTTTACCCTTAAAATGGCGCCAATTTGTAAGAGAAATCATGTCGTCATTTGGATGTTTACATGCAGTCAGCTACGCTACGTGGCTGTAACGTGTTCGTTTTTACAAAGAATGAGAAATTAACATATCACAAATTTAACCTTACTGACATGCATTTTTTAAAGAAAAATTTACAATAGTATTAAATAATAAGGTCTGTCTGAACCTATCATATAATATACCATGCAAATAGTTGGAGCTAAATGTTTTAGTGTGTGCAAACAGTGATTCGGTTCTCATTTGCATATGTAATACACTAGTGCACTAGAGTCTTAGGATACATTAGTCATGGCTTTAATACACTTCGGGAAGCCATGTTATGTGATAAATGTACATCAGCTTTAACAGTATCTTAAATAACAAATACCAGGGTTTCGACTACTGTTAGTGAAACATTATTTCAAGAACACTAACCACCTACAGATGTGCAGGCAGTTTAGTGGATCGAGAAAAAAAAATCAGAAAGATGAAGACTTTTAAATTAAAGTTTACCCATCAATGGCAGCCATGGATGTATCCAGGAGTGGATAGGCATGGTGTCAGTGAGGGGGTTCCAGTTCTCCGCCTCCTGCAGTAACCGTGGCAACACGAGCTGGTCCTGTATGTTCTCCATCACCCAGACTGGTAACAATGGCAACCAGGTCTCCAACAACTCTATCACCGGGTCACAGTCACGTACTGACCATTTTCTGTAATACACAAATAGCAGTATATGACAGTGTTTTATTCAGATTTAGTGCATGTTTAATGGCAAAACCAGAAGCCCATTAAACTCTCTGACTAGCACCCTCAGACCCCAACTGACTGACAAAGTAGCCCAAAGACATTAACCATGACCTACTGATGGTAGGAACATGTTACTGTCATGTAGATATTAGTGTGAAGTTTGAAGGCTGTATGGTTTTTGGTATTTGAGAAAAAGACTCGATGATAAACTTGAATGTAAAACTTTAACGTAAATTAATAAAGTGCGAAAACAAGGTGAAGGTCATTGATATTGACCAACTTTTGGCAAGAACATTCTGCAATCATGTAGATGTAAACATGTGCGGTATCTGAGAAATGAACTTAACCAAAAACCTGAATGCAAAACTTTTTTCGTATGGACAGGACGGACAGACAAGGATAACACTACATGCTCACTCCACTTTCTAAGCAGGGCATAAAAATAGGATTTTTCTTCTGCATGCCATCAGGGATTCTTATGTTCTGCAGTAAGAAACATGAAGACATTAAACTGGGAATTACTGACCACTGGTCATGTAATCTGCACAAACCTGCGACCAACCAAGCGTGGGACCATACAATCGTTATGACTTACAGTATAGCAGTCCTGACATTAGGTAGCCAGATATCCCAGATGAGCCTCTGATAGACATCCATGTTGTTCTGGTCCTTGACATACTGATGGTTCGGGTCCCCCAACAGGTACTGCCACTCCTTCACCACTGATAGACCGTGGTTAGGATTGCTTAATGGCTCCCAAGTCTTGAAATATTCCCGCATCTACAAAGTAGAACAATAAATCATTTTGGCATAGGCTGTGGTTAGGATTGTTTAATGGCTCCCAAGTCTTGAAATATTCACGCATCTACAAAGTAGAACAATAAAAAGTAAAACATTTTGTAGACATGGCAACCATATTGGATTTTGCAAGAAGTCGAATTTCATTCAAGACAAAACATTCTGAAGTACATGGTCAACTATAAAATATTTGTTTGGTTACTGTTTCCTGTATGTACCTACTCATTAAAGAAGACCCTACCCAAAACTTCTTATACCAGTTCTAGATCAACATTTTAATTACTACTTTTAGAACAATTTTCTTTAATATCATATTAATGCTTTCATTGTCTAAAAAAATAATTTTCCTGCCCACTTATGAAATCCTGGGTTGGGCAACAGTAAACAAACTATTTATTAAGGATGACCTATCCCTGTGGTGTTACACGAAAACAATTCCCTATAGAAAGCCAGTAATGAAATCAGATTTTATGAACTTAAATGAAGTGTGACTATCGACAAACAAAGCAATTCCTGTATGTCTACAAACTGCAATGCAGACGACATGATGATCTGTAGTACAGCTCTACTTACAACTGGGAAGACCAGGGCTATTGCGAGAGATTCCAAGTTGTATATCTTATATTCTGTATAGAAGTCTTTCTGAAGTATCTTGAATATAGCCATACACTCGTCCAGGGTGACCGGGTTGGGACAGCCAGGGTTTGTCCGTTCATTGCACCTGAAATACAAACAAGTGTTCAGGGATTAGAATAGTTTCTTCTGAAGGCCTATATTTAAAATTTAACCATGTTTATTATATGATAAAATTACTGCATAAGGTTCATGAGAAAATAAAAATGCTAAATGTACAGATGCATCCCTTCCAAAAAAGGTAATTGATATTGTTATAATTCTATTACAGAGAAGAAGGAGATAAACAAACTAAATTAAATCACAGTTCAACAATAAACTGCCATTATTTAACAGGATTAACTTCTCTGATTGACAGACATGATTTTGACAAGCAGACGACTGGTATGACGTTCACATGTAAATGACAAACACTGACTTGGGTTCCAATAATCTCAAGGACAGACATGACATTGACAAGCAGACATGATGTTGACAAGCAGATGATAGAGATGATATTGCAAAGCGGATGCCAGACATGACGTTGACAAGCAGACATGACACTGACAAGCAGAGAATAGAGTTGATGTTACAAAGCAGATGCCAGAAACAACGTTGACAAGCAGAAGCAGGCAACAAACAGTTACTTGCCTTTCAATAACCTCAGGGACGGACGACATGACTTCGACAAGCAGACGATCAACACTGACTTACATTTCAATTATCTCAAGGACAGACATGACGTTGACAAGCAGACAACAAACAGTTACTTACGTTCCGATAATCTCCAGTACTTTAGCCAGCTTCTCTATCTGCTTTTCCTCCTGTTCCAAGACTGTTTCCAATCTCTCCTGCTCATAATTCATGTTTACTATCATGTCCTTCTCATGACGAAGTCTGAAATGGTTATATCATGTATTTCTCATGTCAAGTCTTCCTGTCATTCTGTATGTTTTTCTCATGTCATATGCACACTTACTTTCTATCATTCTGTAACTTACTACCTATCATTCTATATGTTGTCTTCTTATGTCACATGCACACTTACTTCCTATCATTCTGTAACTTACTTCCTATCATTCTATATGTTGTCTTCTTATGTCACATGCACACTTACTTTCTATCATTCTGTAACTTACTTCCTATCATTCTATATGTTGTCTTCTTATGTCACATGCACACTTACTTCCTATCATTCTATATGTTGTCTTCTTATGTCACATGCACACTTACTTTCTATCATTCTGTAACTTACTTCCTATCATTCTATATGTTGTCTTCTTATGTCACATGCACACTTACTTTCTATCATTCTGTAACTAACTTCCTATCCAGGCTTCGACACTAACTTTTTAAACGGGTAGTCCGGAGGACTAGTGACTTTAACAATCTAGTAGTCCTCCTGAGAACTAGATGGTCCTTCCAAAAAACGGTGTATTTAGCACAAAAAACAACAGGTGTATAACAGGAGACAAACTTCAAAGTGAACAGTGCCAAAAAACCTTTTCGTCTTGAAGATACCATTTTTCGGTTTCTCCCCAGGCAGACTTTCATCAGATTTAGATGCATTTTCAACCCTAACCAACTTGACACATGTTGATCGAATGCAATATTATTCTGGTCTTCCACAGACATATTAATAAACAGATAGGAAACTTCTTATCTTAACCAATGAAGTAACCAAAATATCATGTGGCACCTTAACTTTTCCTCCTATCTCCTGTCTCAATTATTCACTGATTTTGATGAGAATAAATTCAAAAGATTCATAGTGATAGCAACATGGGATTATAATAATTCATCTTTATTTCCAAAATATTGTATAAAAAGATGTTTAAAATTAAAAATGTCATAATTTTTTGCTTTTCTCTTAAAAATAAAGGTGTTGACAGAGTAAAAGTTTCCGTCAAACTCCTTTTTTGCTGTAAAGTAAGAGAAAGAAATATACTACCATTGGAAAGACCATTACATTTTTGATGGGATTTGGCATGAATGAAACTTGTATCTACAAAACTCTTCAAGATATGTGTTTTTAAAGTTAGAAAATAATTTGTGCAATTTTCTCAATGTGCCACGTGAAATTTAGATAATGTTCCTAGTGTCCAATCTATTTGTTGTTAGGTCTGTGGGTCTTCGTTTCAGTTTTATTGAAAAATACTAATTATTCGACAATTACCCCAAACTTATTTTTCAGTCATACCCGCATTGAGTAACAAAACACAATATTATTACCTAATCCATAGACATAGATAAGTTATTGATGGCTATGACTAATCGTAGGATTCAATACATTTTTGTTGATTTCTCTCGTCTATAAAGCAATCACAAACAAACTCGCTTAATACCAAACACATTTCTTTATTTCATAATTAGCCGTCAATAAAAGGCACAATAGAAGTTTGCGCTTTTGCTTATTGACGACCGCCGCAAAGATTCTTTACAACTGTGCCGATGTCAATCATACAATTATAACCGCCTTTTAAATTTATAATCAGTTTCAAAGTATCTCGTCTAATCGTAACCCCCGCCCTTGCGCAGTAGTTTGCAGTACGCATTTTAATTATTTACGAAACGGAAAAAATACGACGGCTTTGATTAGTTTACTTAAATAGAAGGCGCACATGATCCCCACATGATCTAATCTAAGCAAACTGATAATGATCGATAATTAGGCCATTGCCTTGATTAGATAAGAGTCGGGTTGTTATTTAATGGTAATGGGATTAAATAAGGTACTTGTGAAACACGCGCTGATTGTGTATTTTAGAGGTTTTGTTAATTATGAGGTTAATCACATTTGAAATTGCCGAAATTGACACAAATTTCACCCCACGTGGATAGAAAAGCGAAGTCGCCCAAATCATAACGAAGTTTTTAGTGACTTCGTCTAATCGATTGACCTGGCCCCATATTATTAATGTGTATTTTAGGGCTGTAATATCTATAATGGGGCTCGAAAAATTACTTGTCCAACGGACTAGCCAACTTTCACGTTTAGGTAGTCCTCCTGAAAAACAGGTGGGCACAGGTCTAACGGACTAGCGTTAGTGTCGAACCCTGCTATCATTCTGTATGATATCTTCTTATGTCACATGCACACTTACTTCCCATCATCCTGTATGTTTTTCTCATGCCACATACACACTTACTTCCTATCATTCTGTAACTTACTTCCTATCAATCAGGTTGTCTTCTCATGTCACATGCACACTTACTTTCTATCATTTTGTAACTTACTTCCCATCATACTGTAACTTACTTCCTATCATTGAGGTTGTCTTCTCATGTCACATGCACACTTACTTTCTATCATTTTGTAACTTACTTCCAATCATACTGTAACTTACTTTCTATCATTCAGGTTGTCTTCTCATGTCACATGCACACTTACTTTCTATCGTTTTGTAACTTACTTTCTATCATTCTGTAACTTACTTCCTATCATTCTGTAACTTACTTCCTATCACTGAGGTTGTCTTCTCATGTCACATGCACACTTACTTTCTATCATTTTGTAACTTACTTTCTATCATTCAGGTTGTCTTCTCATGTCACATGCACACTTACTTTCTATCATTTTGTAACTTACTTCCTATCATTCTGTACTTACTTCCTATCATTCTGTATGTTGTCTTCTCATGTCACATACACACTTACTTCCTATCATCCTGTAACTTACTTCCTATCATTCTGTATGATGTCTTCCTCAGACATGTCCACCAGCAGGTTCAGGTTGTGCATTAATTCTGGCATGGCGAACAATGCAGTCCTCTCTGTCTGGTCCTGTACAATGTCTGCATCATCATCGGGCCGGTCATGACGCTGAGATATAGTGTGGTAACCTGGTAACGG
This sequence comes from Cyrtodaria siliqua, assembly GCA_037043455.1. NCBI lineage: Eukaryota > Metazoa > Mollusca > Bivalvia > Adapedonta > Hiatellidae > Cyrtodaria > Cyrtodaria siliqua. The sequence continues at coordinate 21,466 of JAWPHD010022133.1, forward strand.
ATATATCTAGGGCTTACCATGTATAGATCATGATATTGTGTGATAAAAATTATATTAACTACAACTATCACTGAATGTGATGAATACCCCCATTTTCTTGCTATAGCCGATGATGGGCAAAATGAAGAATAATGAATGTCTAAAATATCTGTTAATTTTTAATGTGAAAGAAATTCTAAGTAAAACAAAGGTCCATAATTCTGTAAAACAAACAGCAGAATCGAAAAACCATTAATGCAGAGACACATCATATCATCACGTGTGAACTGTATGTCAAGTGTAAATAACAATCTATGAAAAGTGTTAAAGTGAAATCCACATGCAGTCCATTATAGAGAGAACAATTCTAAGTTAAATAAAGGACCATAATTCTGTAATAAATTAGGCATCAACAATGTGTGATGTAGAAGGACATAAGGCAATCAGTTGTTATGTGTACATGAAGTTTGGGAACAATCAATTCGAACATGTTTGCGAAAAAATGTGTTAACAGGTCATTATACAATATTAGACTGGAAAATTGTAAGTGAAACAAAGGGCCATAATTCTGTAATAAATTAGGCAATCAATGATGGGTGATGTACAGGGACATAAGGTCATCAGTTGTTATGTGTATATTAAGTTTGGGAACTATCAATTCGAAAATGTTTTGGGTGATGTACAGGGAAATAAGGTCATCTGTTGTCATGTGTACATGAAGTTTGGTAACAATCAATTCGAACATGTTTGCGAAAAAATGTTTTAACAGGTCATGATACAATATTAGACTGGAAAATTGTAAGAGTCAAACAAAGGGTCATAATTCTGTAATAAATTAGGCAATCAATGATGGGTGATGTACAGGGACATAAGGTCATCAGTTGTCATGTGTACATGACGTCTGGTAACAATCTATTTGAAAATGTTTCAGAAACAAGAGGCCCAAGAGGGCCTGTGGACGCTCTACTGGCTGACATGGCTCTTATAACATCAATGAAGCGAGTGACTGCCATTTATGTTTTATTGGAAGTTTCGGGCAAAAAACAGCTTTTTGACTAAATCAAGGGCCATAGCTAAAGAATCTGGTAAAGCTTGGTAAAGATCAGATGAAAAATAAAGGCCCTACCGTATTAATGAGGCAAAATATAGCATTTTTAACTAAATCAAGAGCCATAACTCCTCTGTTACTGGTCCGACTGGTCCAACATAGAAAAAAAAAAAAAAAAAAAAAAAAAAATTTAAAAAAAAAAAAAAAAAAAAAATTAAAAAAAAATTAAAATTTTTTTTTAAAAATAAATAAATAAATAAATGTGAACAAATAAAAAAAAAGCAAAAAAAAAAAGAAAGCCATAAAATCTGCTAAAGTTTGGCTAAGATCAGATGCAAAATAATACATGAGAGCTCTGTGCCATGTGGTTCCAGAGAAGATTTTTTTCAGTTTTTGCCTATACAAGCCTAAGTAAAACTGTGACCCCCAGGGTGGAGCCAAATGTGACCAATGGGTCACCATTTGAACAAACTTGGTAGAAGACCATAAGCTAATAGCAAATGCAAAATATTAAACCTCTGGCTCTTGCAGTTTCAGGGAAGAAGATTTTTTAAGTTTTTCCCTATACATGTCTATGTAAAACATGTGACCCTTGGGGCGGGGTCAAATGTGACCCGAGGGTCACCATTTGAACAAACTTGGTAAAGGACAATAAGCTTATAATAAATGTCAAATATCAAACCTCTGGCTCTTGTAGTTTCCGAGAAGAAGATTTTTAAAAAAAAGATCCTATATAAGTCTATGTTAAACTGTGACCCTTGGGGCGGGGACAAATTTGACCCCAAGGTCAGCATTTAAACAAACTTAGTAGAGGACCATAAGCTGATGCTACATGTAATACATGAGAGCTCTGTGCCATGTGGTTCCAGAGAAGAAGATTTTTTTTCATTTTTGCCTATACAAGCCTATATAAAACTGTGACCCCCGGGGTGGGGCCAAATATGACCCCTGGGTCACCATTTGAACAAACTTGGTAGAAGACCATAAGCTTATAGCAAATGCAAAATATTAAACCTCTGGCTCTTGCAGTTTCAGAGAAGAAGATTTTTTTAGTTTTTCCCTATACATGTCTATGTAAAACATGTGACCCTTGGGGCGGGGCCAAATGTGACCCGAGGGTCACCATTTGAACAAACTTGGTAAAGGACCATAAGCTTATAGTAAATGCAAAATATCAAACCTCTGGCTCTTGTAGTTTCCGAGAAGAAGATGAAGAAAAAAATCCTATATAAGTCTATGTAAAATTGTGACCCCCATGGCGGGGACAAATCTGACCCCAGGGTCACCATTTGAACAAACTTAGCAGAGGACCATAAGCTGATGCTACATGTAATACATGAGAGCTCTGTGCCTTGTGCTTTCAGAGAAGAAGATTTTTAAAGTTTTTTCCTATATGTCCATATGAAAAACATGCAAAACCTCAATATACAAACTTTGGACCCCCGAGGCACGGCCATTTTTGACCCCAGGGAGGACTTCATTTGAACAAATTTGATAGTGTAGGCGATCATTTTAAAAGAAAAACTGTTGAAATCTGTCCAGCGGTTCTGGAGAAGATTTTTTAAGGTTTCGACCATATATGGTAATTGCAGCCATCTTGGATGTAGCACTGACCTAATTTTAACAAATCAAAAAAGCATTCATCTAAGGATCATTAGCCAAGCGGTTTCTGAGGAGAAGTCGTTTGAAGAAAAGTTAACGGACGACGGACGACGGACGACGGAAGACGGACAACACACCATCCCATAAGCTCTGCTGGCCCTTGGCCAGTAGAGCTAAAAATGTGTTAACAGGTCATTATACAATATTAGAGTGGAAAATTCTAAGTCAAATAAAGCGCCATAACTCTGTAATAAATTAGGCAATCAATGAGGGGTGATGTAGAGGGACATAAGGTCATCAGAACAATCCATTCAAAAGTGTTTGAGATATGCAAGTATTAAAAATGTGTTACGCAACGGGACGCGACGTGAAAGGGACGCGATGTGACAAAAATATGTTAAGGGACGCAACGAGACGCGATGGGACAATGCGATTCCTATATAGCCCCCACTTTGTGAAAGCGGAGGGTATAATAATCAAAACTGTGAAGTAAAACTTCAGAAAATAACTATTTCTTGTAGTTGAACAATTTAAGATGTAGGTAGACACAGTATTTCAGGGACTGGGAATAAACCACACCCTACCTCCACCAACTCCCTACTAAACAATTTATTTTTCATGCTCTAGCTGACAATGACCATGCTCTTACCAACAAATGTTTTTTAACTCAGTGGGAAAGCCTGGTAAGTTATTCTTATGAGATATTCTTAACTCTGTCAAATATTCTGAACTTCCGTAAAGAGAAATGTACAAGATTCCTATGCTTACCTGTTAGAACTTTCTTTTCCTTGCCTGTCATATCAATGACCTTGACATTTGACATGTGACCTTTGAGTATTTTCTTCCTGTTGCCACTACTGTCAATGGCCTCCTGAGCGGTCTTGTACACATATTTCACTTTTTTCTTTCTGCCCTGTAACAAAAAAAACAGTCAATTACATAGTCGTTGAAGACCCATCAACACAAATTAGCTTCGTTTAGAGATGCTCCCAGAGTAAGGGTAAGATGAGACAGTAGATCAGCCAACCCAATTCTTGCTAAGTATAAAAAAACACACTCTAGTTCTTGTTTACACCTCATTGCATTTATGTCACAACATAACCTTACACGTGCTGGACAAAATTTAAAATCATGTTCTGCAACTATGTTGCAACAATTGCGACTACTGACCATGCTGACCCATGATTTTCTCCCAATGCAATGGAAGATATGCAAAAAGGCAACATATCTTTGTAATCACTTTTATATTTTATGCTGATCTTCATCAGGGTGGCGAAACCACATGACTTTTTGATCGGTTTCAGGGCAAAAAATGTAAAATTCAGGTATGTTTTTTTTTCACAATTTCCTTAATATTAATCGAATTTTGTTCAAGTAATGCGCACATATACTTACAATATAAGCTCTTTCCTCCGCCGCAAAAGGCAATTTGGTTCATTCAGTACTTTTTGAGATTAGCCCTCCCAAAATGTACACTGTTATATAATTATTTCATTTGGGAGGGCTAATCTCAGAAAGTACTAGATAAATTGAATTACCATTTGCGAGGGAGGAAAGAGCTCACTTTGGAGGGGTATGTGCACTTTAGTTGATTAATAGTCGATAAATATCAAGAAAGTTATGAAGCGAACACTTACCTGAATAGAGGGTTTAGTTTACACTTTTTTGTTTGCCGTGAATCCGACCAAAAAGTCATGTGGTTTCGCCAGCCTGTTCATAGCATGTCTGTTACTACTGTTTGTACACATGCCAATTGCAGTCAGTCTCTTGTGCTTATGGAAGGTCTGCAGAAACTAATCCTCACCACACTGATTATCATATGGCCACAGTCCAAGAATAAATGCCATTCCAATTTTGTCTTGTCCGTCTGCATACATAATTTCAATCTGCTGTTTAATTTTCAGATTTAAACATGCTTAACTATAAAAAATGTGTATTAGTTGTATAAACTAGAAGGGTGTTCCAAGGGTGTACTTTTTAAGTTATGGCCAGCTATGAGCTTGATTA
>JAWPHD010022134.1:0-26093 GCA_037043455.1 Cyrtodaria siliqua
CCACAACACCCCCTTGAAACTTTTTTTATTTTTACATATTTCTTTGTTGTTTTAGTCAATTCTTACACATATATGTTGCCCCCACCCACCCCAACCCACTCCCGCCTCTCCCCCCACTCCCCCCCACTTGAAACTCTGTTTTTTTTTACATATTTCTGTGTTGCTTTTGTCAATTCTTAAAGCTGTTGCCCCCTCCCCCCCCCCCCGACTTCCCTCTGCCGCCACTCCCACCCCCCCCCCTGCCCCCACCACACACTCGAAACTAGAATATTTTTTTTTTTTTTTTTTTTTTTTTTTACATGTTTCTGTGTTTTTTGGTCAGTTCTTACACATAGCTTCTTACACATATGTTGCTCCCTCCCCTCCACCTCCTGCTTCTCCCCCACCCACCCCCCTCCCCCCACCCCACACACTCTAAACTCTTGTTTTTTTGTTGTTTTTTTACATATTTATGTGTTGTTTTGGTCAATTCTTACACATATCTATGTTGCCCCCTCCCCCTCCACACCACCTCCACGCTCAAAAGTGGAGTATTTTTAGCTCTACTGATCAGAGATCAGCAGAGCTTATGCCGTGGTGCGGCGTCCGGCGTCCGTCTGTCCGTAAACTTTTTTTTGTAGCGACTACTTCTCTGAAACTACTGAATGGATTTTCATGAAACTTTACAGAAATGTTGCCAATGAAGTCTAGTTGATCCTAGCAAAAATTCATGTTGATGTGAAATCCAAGATGGCCGCAAGATCTAAAAATAGGTTTTTAAAAAACAAGTTTGTAGCGTCTTCTTCATGAAAACTATAAGTGATATTGATATGGGACTTTTTCTAAAATGATCAGCATGACATGATGTTGGTCCTTGTCGAAAATCGTTTTGATTCGACGTTAAACATGGCTGCCAGCGGCCATCTTTGTTTACATAGAGTTATATAATGAAAACTTGTAGCGACTACTCCTCTGAAACTACTTGACGGATTTTCATGAAACTTCAAAGGAATGTTGCTCTTGATGTCTTATTGATCCTAGCAAAATTTCAGGTCGGCCGGAAGTTCAAGATGGCCGCCACGGCTAAAAATTAATTTTCAAAATACAAGTTTGTAGCGACTACTTCTTGAAAACTATAAGTGATATTGATATGGGACTTTTTGTAAAATGATCAGCATGACACGATGGTTATCAGAGTCAAACATTATTTTGATTCAACGTTAAACATGGCTGCCAGTGGCCATCTCTGTTTACATAGAGTTATATGATGAAAACTTGTAGCGACTACTCCTCTGAAACTACTTGACAGATTTTCATGAAACTTCACAGGAATGTTGCTCTTGATGTCTAATTGATCATAGCAAAATTTCAGGTCGCCCGGAAATTTAAGATGGCTGCCATGGCTAAAAATAGATTTTCAAAATACAAGTTTGTAGCGACTACTACTTGAAAACTATAAGTGATATTGATATTGGACTTTTTGTAAAATGATCAGCATGACATGATGTTGGTCCTTGTCAAAAATTGTTTTGATTCAACGTTAAACATGGCTGCCAGCGGCCATCTTTGTTTACATAGAGTTATATAGTAAAAACTTGTAGCGACTAATCCTTTGAAACTACTTGGCAGATTTTCATGAAACTTTACAGGAATGTTGCTCTTAATGTTTAATTGATCCTAGCAAAATTTCAGATCGGCCAGAAATTCAAGATGGCCGCCACAGCTAAAATTAGATTCTTTAAAAAAGAAGTTTGTAGCGACTACGTCTTGAAAACTATAAGTGATATTGATATGGGACTTTTTGTAAAATGATCAGCATGACATGATGGTTATCAGAGTCAAACATTATTTTGATTCGACTTAAACATGGCTGTCAGTGGCCATCTTTGTTTACATAGAGTTATATAATGAAAACTTGTAGCGACTATTCCTGTGAAACTACTTGACGGATTTTCATGAAACTTCACAGGAATGTTGCTCTTGCTTATTGATCCTAGCAAAATTTCAGGTCGGCCGGAAATTCAAGATGTCTGCCACGGCTAAAAATAATTTTTCAAAAAACAAGTCTGTAGCGACTACTTCCTGAAATCAAAATCAATCAGTAGAGCTTCAAGGTCATTGACCTCTTGTTATTTAATGTTTATTGTTTTTTACATAGATCTGTGTTGTTTTGGTAATTTCTTACACATAGCTTCTTACACATATAATTATGTTGCCCCCTCCACCCCGTCCCACACCCTACCCACCCCACTTGAAACTCGATTTTTTTTTTTTTTTTACATATTTCTGTGTTGTTTTTGTTAATTCTTACACATAGCTATCTTGCCCCCTCCCCGCCCCCTCCAACTCCCCCCAATCAAAATATTTTTATTTTTTTATTTTGTTTTACCATATTTCTGTGTTGTTTTGGTCAATTCTTAGCTTCTTACACATATATGTTGCCATCCCCACCCCCCCCCCCCCCCCCCCCCCGCCTCTCCCCCATCCCCACCCAAAACTCAATTTTTTAATTATTTTTTTTTTAATATTTTTGTGTTGTTTTGGTGAATTCTTACATAGCTTCTTACACATATATGTTGCCATCAACACCCCTACTCCCCCCATCATCCACCCCGCCTCTCCCCCACCCCCACCCCGCACCCCACTCAAAACTCGATTTTTTTCTTTTTTTTTTACATATTACTGTGTAGTTTTGGTCAATTCTTACACATAGTTATGTTGTGCCCTCAACCCCACCCCACATTGTTGTAGCCTTGTTTTCTGATGGTATATACTACTATAAATTCATTAGTCTCTGAAAAATCGAATAGTCGAGTTGCGCTGTTCTCCGACAGCTCTTGTTTCACATAGCAGTCAACATACACATAGCTCTGTTGACTCCTTGTTACTATACACTGGTTGAAATGTCCATGCTGTGTAAGAAAAATATGTATGGCGCATTTTGTGTCACTAGTAGGTATACATGAATGCTTTAAAAAAAATAAAAAGTTCAACAGAAGTTGATTAAATGCATAAACTAAACAGGAATCGTGGGAAATGTGCTAAATCCTTAACCCGCTAAGCATAACTATAATAGACTTTGCGTCCATTGTAAACCCAGATTAGCCTGCGAGGGTTTACATTGACAAAGGTGTTTTAGGGAAAATGACTGATAAGCAGCCGGACATTATAAAACACCCCTTTGTTACATAAATGGAATGGTCTTAATTCAAAGAAAGCAGTCATTTATATATATGTAGCAGGTTAACTTTTACTTTTATATTATAAGGTAGCGCCGTGGTGTAATGGTTAGCATCGCGGCTTAGTAACCCAGGGATCGTGCATTCAATCCCAGCCAGGACCGAATTTGGGTTAATTAACGAAATATTTCATAAGAGTATTTCCTACCTTACCAGTCCTTCGGATGAGACTTTAAACCGAGGTCTGCTCGCTAAAATGCTTCGTGCAATACAGCGAGGATAAATAAACACTTATACACACACACTTTTATATTAATTCCTATGGTTCTTTAACATGTTAAGAGAATAGGATACATAGGACAGCCCAGCGGCTTATGTCCCCATCTGACAGAAGATGTTCACTACAAAGTAACCCAGTCGCGCCTGTGTGGCTAGAACCTGTGATTTCCTGATTATCTACTGTGCTAGCCATGCCGGCAGTCTCAATACATAAAGAATTGGTCTACTTGTGACAAAGTGTTATAACAGGAGCTTGTCTTCACTAATTTTGAAAGGTCCCAACAAATTTACTACCAATAAAACCCTTTCAATATTGGTTGGTTAGTTTTGTATTAGGATGCCTGCTCCTGACCTAAAGGGTTGTGGGCTCATGACATTGCCTCTAAACATTGCCCTTGTGAACTTCAGCTAGTCACTTCCACTGCTGTGTCTGATGGGAGGAGATGTACATGGGATTGACCTATGGAGAAATTTATTATGTATAAAAAGTTGGTTGATCCCAAGTTCCGAATACGCTGGGAGCTCGACTTGTGAGAAAATGTTGATTCTTATGGATGACGGGAGGTATACAGTATTGGTTCTACTCACGAAAAAGTGCGTGGTCTGCCTCCACCACAAAAAAATCTGAAAATGACACCATTCAACCAACTATCTTCCTTTTGAAACTGTTGTAGGTAACTCAATAATGTGTGTAGGTAACTCAATAATTTGTTTATGAACAACAACAATACTCTTCAATGTTGCTATGGTTACTGTACTTACAACTATAATTTCAGACCTTCTGAAGCAGACTGGACGACCACGCCCTCTCTCCTTTGACCCTAACCAGCACAAGGTCCTGAACTCTGAGCTGAAGCACTTGTACACAGCATTGACACGTGGCGCGCGTGAACGTATGGATTTTTGACGAGAATAATGAGAAGAGGGCGCCAATGTTTGAATACTTCAAGGCGAGGAAATTTGTGAAGTCGCTCACGGTGTCGAAAATAAATGAAGAAAGTAAGGCTCTGTTACCAAGTGTCTGTTTGTGTTTAAAAGTATTTACTTTTGGATTTGTAACCGGAGGCCCCGGGTTCAATCCTCCGTGGTGCCACTGAGTTCCGTCAGTGTGTTCTTGGGCAAGACACTTTCCCTTAGCTTTGTCCGTCGGATGGGGACGTAAACCGGGCGGTCCCGTGTATCAGTCTATCCTCCGAGCACGTTAAAGAACCATAGGAATCTATTTGATAATAAGAGTAGGGCAGGTTCCCGGATTCCTATGTATCCTTCCCCTCTCTCTGGGGCGGCTCTAAATAACCTGTACTGTGTTGATGAGCCGTTAAACAATATTCAGTTCAATTTTGTGTTACCTGTTCCCGGATTCCTATGTATCCTTCCCCTCTCTCTGGGGCGGCTCTAAATAACCTGTACTGTGTTGATGAGCCGTTAAACAATATTCAGTTCAATTTTGTGTTACCTGCGTAGCGTGGCAGACACTTAGGGATCACTTTGTCCTTTGACTGTCATCCACTGTTGTCTGTCCGTCACACTTCAACCTAACCTTGGCCATAACTAGGGAAGTACTTGACCTATGTTCCTGAAACTTCGCGCACATATCTTATCCCAAGGAATGTCGTTACATATGTCCAATAACCTCATTTTGACAGAGTTATGCCCCTGTTCATAAAACTTAAACCTGAAACCTTTCCACTTGTACAGTTGTTCCTTATCATTGTTCAGTGCAGAGTTATGCCCTTGTTCATAAAATTTGATCCATATAAAAAAAAATCGTATTTCAAGTGGTCTGGGGAAAAAAATCAACTCGGAATGATTTTGTCATGAAATTGTTTTGCAATCCATCCTTATCTAGAATTTTTAGATGATGGGATGGCGAGTTGTCCGTCGTCTGTCTGTCCGTTAACTTTTGCCTCGTTAACACGATAGCACCTTCATTTTTCATCCGATCTTTTTCAAACTTTACCAGATTGTTGATATTGATAAAAGCTCAGACGAGTTCGAAAACTAGCCAGTTCGGACTAGTAACACCGGAGTTATGGCCCTTGATTTAGTTAAAATTGCTATATTTTGCCTCGTTAACATGATAGGGCCTTCATTTTTCATCCGATCTATTTCAAACTTTACCAGTTTGTTGATATCAATGAAAGCTCGGACAAGTTCGAAAACCAACCAGTTCAGACCAGTAACGCGGGAGTTATGGCCCTTGATTTAGTTAGTTAAAATTGCTATATTTTGCCTCAACGCGATAGCGCCTTCATTTTTCATCCGATCTTTTTCAAACTTTACCAGATTGTTGATATCAATGAAAGCTTGGATGAGTTCGAAAACCAGCAAGATTGAACCATTTGCACCGGAGTTATGGCCCATGAATTTTTAGCTCTACTGATCAGAGATCAGCAGAGCTTATGCCTTGGTGCGGCGTCCGTCGTCCGTCTGTCTGTCTGTCCGTCTGTCTGTCTGTCCGTAAACTTTTTTTTGTAGCGACAACTCCTCTGAAACTACTGAATGGATTTTCATGAAACTTTACAGAAATGTTGCCCATGAAGTCTAGTTGATCCTAGCAAAAATTCATGTTGATGTGAAATCCAAGATGGCCGCCAAATCTAAAAATAGGTTTTTAAAAAACAAGTTTGTAGCGACTACTTCTTGAAAACTATAAGTGATATTGATATGGGACTTTTTCTAAAATGATCAGCATGACATGATGTTGGTCCTTGTCAAAAATCTTTTTGATTCGACGTTAAGCATGGCTGCAGCGGCCATCTTTGTTTACATAGAATTATATAATGAAAACTTGTAGCGACTACTCCTCTGAAACTACTTGACGGATTTTCATGAAACTTCACAGGAATAATGCTTTTGATGTCTAATTGATCCTAGCAAAATTTTAGGTCGGCCGGAAATTCAAGATGGCCGGCACGACTAAAAATAAATTTTCAAAATACAAGTTTGTAGCGACTTCTTCTTGAAAACTATAAGTGATATTGATATGGGACTTTTTCTAAAATGATCAGCATGACATGATGTTGGTCCTTGTCAAAAATTGTTTTGATTCAACGTTAAACATTGCTGCAGCGGCCATCTTTGTTTACAAAGAGTTATATAGTAAAAACTTGTAGCGACTACTCCTTTGAAACTACTTGGCGGATTTTCATGACACTTTACAGGAATGTTGCTCTTAATGTCTAATTGATCCTAGCAAAATTTCAGATCGGCCAAAAATTCAAGATGGCCGCCACAGCTAAAAATAGATTTTTAAAAATGAAGTTTGTAGCGACTACATCTTGAAAACTATAAGTGATATTGATATGGGACTTTTCGTAAAATGATCAGCATGACATGATGGTTATCAGAGTCAAACATTATTTTGATTCGACGTTAAACATGGCTGCCAGTGGCTGTCTTTGTTAACATAGAGTTATATAATGAAAACTTGTAGCGACTACTTCTCTGAAACTACTTGACAGATTGTCATGAAACTTCACAGGAATGTTGCTCTTGATGTCTTATTGATCCTAGCAAAATTTCAGGTCGGCCGGAAATTCAAGATGGCCGCCACGCTTAAAAATAAATTTTCAAAAAACAAGTCTGTAGCGACTACTTCCTGAAATCAAAATCAATCAGTAGAGCTTCAAGGTTATTGACCTCTTGTTAAAATATGATATAATTTGGCCTCGTTAACACGATAGGGCCTTCATTTTTCATCCAATCTTTTTCAAACTTAAGACGATTGTTGATTTTAATAAAAGCTCTGAAGAGTTCTAAAACTCCATATCGGACTAGTAACAACGGAGTTATGGCCGTTGAATTAGTTCAAAGCTGCTGTATTTTGCCTCGTGAAGACGATAGGACCTTCATTTGGTCGGATTTCAGCGAAACTTTGCAGGCAATATCAGTACCAAAATATCAGTACCAAGCTTAGTTGTACATATCGTCACTGTGTTCCGGTTGAATGATTTGGCAGGGTTAGGGCCCTTTAACTTTGACTGGACTAGTTCTCCTGAACCCCTGGCCAGATTTCAGCGATGATAAGTACCAGGTGTAGTTGTGTATGTCATTGCCGTGTTGCAGTTGAATGATTTTTAGCTCGACTATTCGAAGAAAAGTGAGCTATCCTACTCACCATGGCGTTGGCGTCGGCGTCCCCAGCTTCACCTTAAAGCTTTTGTGCAATAGATTTATAACTTCAATACTGCTGAAGCTATTGCATTAAAACTTTATACTAATGTTTCCCATCAAATTCTGCACCTTATCCAACAATCCCCATAACTCTTCCATTCATTTTGACAAAATTATATCCCCTGAATTGGTAAAAAAAACATTTTTACATAGAAGTATATAGGAAAAACACTTCAAAATCTTCTTTTCCGAAACAAAAAGGGTTGCAGCTTAGATATTTTGTGTGTAGCATCGTCTAGTAGTCCTCTACCAAGTTTACTCAAATGGTGACCCTGGGGTCAGAATTGGATCTGCCCCGGGGTCACAAGAAGTGAAACATGAGGGTATGGGTGGCCCCCTGAGTCATAACTTAGTAACTGTTGAGATCCCCACCCTATAACCATATATACACTTACTGGACATAAACAGACAGATACAAAAACCATCTAACCAGCATAGACACCGGGTTGCTTCCCCACCCCTGGGGACATAGCCCCTCGGTCATAACTTGGAAACCATTGAGATCCCCACCCTGTATTCATATATACATGAACAGACAGATACAACCACCCAACCAGCATAGACCCCGGACACTTTCTCCACCCCTGGTGACATAGCCCCACCCTATAACCATATATACACTTACTGGGAATGAACAGATGGATATAACTACCCAACCAGCATAGACCCGGGGCTCCTTTCCCACCCCTGGGGACATAGCCCCTCGGTCATAACTTGGAAACCATTGAGATCCCCACCCTATATCCATATATACACTTATCCTGCATGAACAGACGGATACAACCACTCAACCAGCGTAGAACCCGATCTCCTTCCCCAACCCTTGGGACATAACCTCTGGGTCATAACTTGTAAACCGTTGAGATCCCCACCCTACAACCATATATACACTTACTGGGCATGAACAGATGGATATAACCACCCAACCAGCATAGACTCCAGGCTCCTTCCCCACCCCTGGGGACATAGCCCCTCGGTCATAACTTGGAAACCATTGAGATCCCCACCTTATATCCATATATACACTTATCCTGCATGAACAGACAGATACAACCACCCAGCCAGCATAGACCCCGGACACCTTCTCCACCCCTGGTGACATAGCCCTGGTTCATAACTTGTAAACCGTTGAGATCGCCACCCTATAACCATATATACACTTACTGGGAATGAACAGATGCATATAACTACCCAACCAGCATAGACCCGTGGCTCCTTTCCCAACCCTGGTGACATAGCCCCTCGGTCATCACTTGGAAACCATTGAGATCCCCACCCTATATCCATATATACACGTATCCTGCATGAACAGGACAGATACAACCACCCAGCGAGCATAGACCCCGGACACCTTCTCCACCCCTGGTGACATAGCCCTGGTTCATAACTTGTAAACCGTTGAGATCGCCACCCTATAAACATATATACACTTACTGGGAATGAACAGATGGATATAACCACCCAACCAGCATAGATTCCAGGCTCCTTCCCCACCCCTGGGGACATAGCCCCTCGGTCATAACTTGGAAACCATTGAGATCCCCACCTTATATCCATATATACACTTATCCTGCATGAACAGACGGATACAACCACTCAACCAGTATAGACCCTGATCTCCTTCCCCAACCCTGGGGACATAACCTCTGGGTCATAACTTGTAAACCGTTGAGATCCCCTCCCTACAACCATATATACACTTACTGGGCATGAACAGATGGATATAACCACCCAACCAGCATAGACTCCAGGCTCCTTCCCCACCCCTGGGGACATAGCCCCTCGGTCATAACTTGGAAACCATTGAGATCCCCACCTTATATCCATATATACACTTATCCTGCATGAACAGACGGATACAACCACTCAACCAGCATAGACCCCAATCTCCTTCCCCAACCCTGGAGACATAACCTCTGGGTCATAATTTGGAAACCGTTAAGATCCCTACCCTATAACCATATATACACTTACTGGGCATTAACAGACGGATACAACCATCCAACCAGCGTAGAACCTAGGCTTCTTCCTCACCTTTGTGGACCTAGCTCCTTGGTCAAACTTAACAAATATAATTTGATATTTTTAACTCGACTGTTCGAAGGATCTTATGGAGTCTATATGATTTAAACATATTTTATTGCCATATATATGTACAAGTACAATGCAATCAGGTCGGGCCACAAGTGCTACCCACATTGGTTACGGCCCTTCCCTACAATGCAGTTTTAACAAATATAATGAATGGCAATTGCTATTAACACGTATCAATAAACTGGATTAACTACAACATGATATGTAGTAGAAGATGTTGAGATAATAAGAAAATAGAAAAAAAAATTAAAGAAAAAGTAGAAGTGGAAGATAGAATAATGCAACTCATGTAACATTGCTCGGGTTGATTAGACAGATAAAATGTAATGGCAAACTTAAGTAAATCGATGACTATCTCTAATAAAGTTTTGAACAGAATTAAAAATCAAACCATTTTCTTGTGTTGTAAGATCTAACCTTCCAAACAATAATGTATTTGAGCTTAAAGGATGAAACGAACGTGTTGACTGGAAGAGTTTGAGCCTTTCAACATTGAATTGCATACATTCAAAGAAGAAATGATTTGCATCTTCATTACCCTGACCGCAAATGCATTGAGGCGATTTGCGTAAATCATTTTGAAAAATATCATTATTGAGATTACTACATGAATTTCTTATCCTAGCATGCATAACAGAAAAAAAACGTACACCAGAAAAGTAAAAACTAGGAACATTTGAATTAGTAAACATTATTCGCATAAGCTGACCTTTGAATGTGTTTAATGAGCATGAATTTCTAATATCTAAAGGTAAATCATTCCAGAGCTGATGGAAGAAATGAATTCATAAAAATAGAGGTTCTAACTGAAGTCTGCGAGAAATTTTCTGCATTCCTGAGGGGATATGGAGTTTCTTCCGCTACGGTTCTCGGCAGTAGATTTGCCAGGTATTCAGGCACTGTTCCGTTTTTCATTTTATATACAACAGAAAGTTTTTGGAACTTACGCCGTTCTGATAACGTTAACCATCCTATTTCATTCATTAAATTAACAATAGGTACCGAACAGGTAAGACCGGTCACAATACGTGCTGCTTCATACTGTATTTTTTCAAGTTTATTTCTTTAATATTCGCTGCAGCCATCCCAAACAATAGCAGCATATTCTAAGATTGGACGGACATACGATAAATAAATTTGATTTAATGCCTTACGACTTAGTGTAAATTTCAAAAGCCTCATAGTTCCAATGATTTTGGAAGCCGAAAGAGAGATATTTTCGATGTGCATATGCCATTTGCCATCATGGCTCAAAATAAGGCCTAAATGTTTATGGTGTTCAACAGACGACAACTGGGTGTTGTCTAAAATAAGATTAGGCCGACGCTGTTCATTGTTTTTTGAAAAAATAATGCTTTAGTTTTACTGGCGTTTAACTGAACTAACCATGTTTTTGACCAATTTGAAACAATGTTTAAATCATGGTTTAGAATACCCTCCATATCATCAATTCTTGAAGTGGATACTGAAAAAGAACTATCATCGGCAAACAAACGAGCTATGCTTAACATATTTTCGGATATATCATTAACATATATTAAAAACAAAAGGGGTCCGAGCACAGAGCCTTGAGGAACGCCCGCGATTGTGTTTTTGATTTCAGAATACGCGTTTCCGACAAATACTTGTTGCCTTCTATTATTAAGATAACTTTCAATCCAAGAAAGTAATTTACCATCAACTCCATTTTGCTTAAGTTTAAATAAAAGCGCTTTATGCCATACCCTATCAAAAGCTCTAGATATATCTGCGAATACAATACACGTATATTGTTTGGCGTCAAAAGCTTGACAAATATTATGATAATATATATCGATAAGTTGATGAACTGTCGAATGGCCTATGAGAAAACCAGATTGATTTTTGAAAAATAAGTTATTAATATGTAAATGGTTATAAATAAACTTATAAACGACCCGTTCAAAAACTTTCCCTGCACAACTTAGCAGTGAGATCAGTCTATAATTAGGCGAAATATATGTAAGACCTGTTTCGAAAAGTGGCATAACGTTTGCAAAATTCCAAATGGGGTTTATAGGTCAAAGTTCATGGTCAGAAATTGCATTTATGTGTTGATAGGCTCTTAGCATCAGGTTAATGTTTACGTCCAAATTTATTAACATGTAAATAACTTCAACATTTTTTATCCATCATCATCAAACTTACTTTATTATAAATGGGACGAAGATCGTATTTATTGAGTTCAAGATCATTGGATGAAAGGTCAAGGTCACAAATGGGTCAAAGGTCAGATGCATTTACATGTACTTTTAACATATTTTCTTCAAATTTTCAACTTATAAAATTTGAGTTATGTGTCATTTAAAGGGTTATTATGAAATAACCTCCGTGTCATCACAGAGAGGTTTAATAAAAATTCCAATGTTTTCCTTCTTGACACATCCAGCTCACCCCTTTATTTTCACTACTTTTTTTTCTGATGGTATGCCAGGTTGATCATTTCTTGTTCTCTGAAAATTTGAATAGTCGAGCTACGCTGTCCTCTGACAGCACTTGTTAAGTTATGGCCTCTTATACGCAAACTTTAACTTTAGCCAGTAGAGCAACCACAGGCCCTCTTGGGGCCTTTTGTTGTAAAATAGTACAAAAAGTCATGATACTTGCAGACAGCATGGATTTGTCATATAAATATTCTCTCCATCAGACAACATTATACTGACCGTCCCACCATTTTCACTGTTTTCTAGGTCTGTCAGAAACAATCTTTGCTGAGAAGTCGAGCTGGGCGGACTGGATACAACGTGGCGATGACTTCATGAGAAACTCCTTGTATGGGGTGGCAGCCAAATGTTTTGGTATGGGGGAAGATAAGGTCAAGGAGAAGATCGCTTTGGCTTATGAACAGGCATTAAAGGTGAGATATTGCTCTGGATCATGGACAGGCATTAAAGGTGAGATATTGCTCTGGATCATGGACAGGCATTAAAGGTGAGATATTGCTCTGGATCATGAACAGGCATTAAAGGTGAGATATTGCTCTGGATCATGGACAGGTATTAAATGTGAGATATTGCTCTGAGTCATGGACAGACATTTAAGGTGAGTTATTGCTCTGGGTCATGGACAAGCATTAAAGGTGAGCTATTGCTCTGGATCATGGACAGGCATTAAAGGTGAGATATTGCTCTGGGTCAGGGACAGGCATTAAAGGTGAGCTATTGCTCTGGATCATGGACAGGCATTAAAGGTAAGATATTGCTCTGGGTCAGGGACAGGCATTAAAGGTGAGCTATTGCTCTGGATCATGGACAGGCATTAAAGGTAAAATATTGCTCTGGGTCAGGGACAGGCATTAAAGGTGAGATATTGCTATGGGTCATGGACAGCATTAAAGGTAAGATATTGCCCTGGGTCATGGACAAGCATAAAAGTTGAGATTGCCTTGGGTCATGGACAGGCATTACAGTTGAGATAGTGCTCTGGATCATGGACAGGCATTAAAGGTGAGATATTGCTCTGGATCATGGACAGGCATTAAAGGTAAGATGTTGCTCTGGGTCAGGGACAGGCATTAAAGGTAAGATATTGCTCTGAGTCATGGACAAGTATTAAAGGTGAGATATTGCTCTGGATCAAGAACAGGCATTAAAGGTGGGATATTATTCTGGGTCATGGACAGACATTCAAGGTGAGTTATTGCTCTGGGTCATGGGCAAGCATTAAAGGTGAGCTATAGCTCTGGATCATGGACAGGCATTAAAGGTGAGATATTGTTCTCGGTCATGGACAGGCATTCAAGGTGAGATATTGCTTTGGGTCATGGACAAGCATTAAAGGTAAGAGATTGCCATATAATTGATAAATACTTTTTCCTGTGGATTAATAATTTACCTGTTCAAAGTTTTCTATGTCATCAAATAACATCTTATTCTCACTTTTCACAGATATTGCAATGTGTGAATTGTAAATATCTATTGTTGCATATTGATTTCGATTTAAATAAACATCAACATGCTCATGAAACAAAACATGGCCGGAGAACTGTAAAGATGAGATATTGCTCTGGATCATGAACAGGCATTAAAGGTGGCTATTGCTCTGGGTCATGGACAGGCATTTAAGGTGAAATATTGCTGTGAGTCATGGATAGGCATTAAAGGTGAGATATTGCTCTGATTCATGGACACACATTAAAGGTGAGATACTGCTCTGGGTCATGGACAAGTGTTAAAGGTGAGATATTGCTCTTGGTCATATACAGGCATTTAAGATGAGACATTGTTTTTGGTCATGGACAGGCATTAAAGGTGAGATATTGCTGTTTGTCATGGACAGACATTAAAGGTAAGATATTGCTCTGGGTAATGGATGGACATTAAATGTGAGATATTGCTCTGGATCATGAACAGGCATTAATCTTGAGATATTGATCTGGGTCATGGACAAGCATTAAAGTGAGATACTGCTCTGGGTCATGGACAGGCATTAAAAATGAGATATTGTTTACAGTCTTGGACAGGCATTAACGGTGAGATATTGCTCTGGGTCATAGACAGACATTAAAGGTCAGATATTGCTCTGGGTAATGGATGGACATTAAATGTGAGATATTGCTCTTGATCATGAACAGGCATTAATGTTGAGATAGTGCTCTTGGTCATGGACAAGCATTAAACTTGAGATATTGTTCTCAATCATGGACAGGCATTAAAGGTGATATAGTGCTCTGGGTCATGGACAGGCATTAAAGGTGAGATATTGCTTTGGGTCATGGACAGGCAATATAGGTGAGATATTGCTCATGATCATGAACATGCATTAAAGGTGAGATTGCTTTGGGTCATGGACAAGCATTACAGGTGAGACATTGCTCTGCGTCTTGGACAGGCATTAATGGCAAAATATTGCTCTGCGTCATGGACAAGCATTAAAGGTGAACTATTGTTGTGGGTCATGGACAGGCATTAAAGGTGAAATATTGCTTTGGGTCATGGATGACTATTTAAGGTGAGTTATTGCTCTGAGTATTAAAGCTGATATATTGCTCTTGATCATGGACAGACATTACAGGTGAGATATTGTTCTCAATCATGGACAGGCATTAAAGGTGAGATACTGCTTTGGGTCATGGACAGGTATTAAATGTCAGATATTGCTCTGGCTCATGGACAGGCATTAAAGGTGAGGTATTGCTCGATCAAGGACAGGCATTAATCTTGAGATATAGCTCTGGCTCATGGACAGGCATTAAAGGTGAGATATTTTTCTCAATCATGGACAGGCATTAAAGGTGAGATATTGCTTTGGGTCATGGACAGGCATTAAAGGTTAGATATTGCTCTTGATCATGAACAGGCGTTGAAGGTGAGATTGCTTTGGGTCATGGACAGGCATTACAGGTGAGATATTGCTCTGCGTCATGGACAGGCATTAACGGCAAAATATTGCTCTGGGTCATGGACGACCATTTAAGGTGAGTTATTGCTCTTGATCATGGACAGGCATTACAGGTGAGATATTGATTTGGGTCATGGACAGGCATTACAAGTGATAAATTGCTGTGGATCATGGACAAACATTTAAGGTGAGTTATTGCTCTGGGTCATGGACATGCATTAAAGGTGAGATATTGCTCTGGGTCATGGACAAGCATTAAATGTGAGCTATAGCTCTTGATCATGGACAGGCATTAAAGGTGAGATATTGCTCTGGGTCATGGACAGGCATTAAAGGTGAAATATTGCTGTGGGTCATGGACAGGCATTAAAGGTGAGATATTGCTGTGGGTCATGGACAGGCATTAAAGTTGAGATATTTCTCTGAAGGGAGACTCCTTAGTTTCGAATGAATGTCCATGGGGAATTTCTTATAAAACAGAAATCTAACAGATTAAAAGACATGTACAGGTTAGACAATAAAAAAGAAATCCACAAATGTGTCGTTTTTGACTTAGTATGACATAATAGTTAATTTTGGTATAACTAAACTTTTTGTACTATGACCGGTATGTGGACTATAAACAGAAACTAGAAACTGGTGGCTATGTTGTAAATGCTAGCTTTTTTTTATCATTTCCGCATTTCTGCAGCCGACATCAGATTACGGGAAAAAAAAGCCAGTTAAGGAATGTAGAAATAACATTTTTTGACAATTTGGAGGGTTTGTCATTCAATTATGGATTTGTTATATCTCAAATAAGGGACAGGTATATGCTGTCGTGTGTCTATAAATGTTTTCCTTTTTTTGAGAGCTGAGTGGGTGGGTTTTGCTCATGGGCAGGTATTAAAGGTGAGATATTAAATAAGGCTTTAATTTAAATATTATGCCCCCTCCACAGCATGAAATTACCTGTTGGCCCTGCTGCCTATCAGTGTTATGCAGTATTTGTGGAAAACAATGTAATAGAGCATGTAATTCTTAGGAGCTGTGGTGATATAATATTCAAATGATTAATTTGGTATATTTAGCTCTTCTGATCAGAGAGCTAATGCCGTGGTACGGCGTCCGTCGTCTGTCTGTCTGTCCTTAATTTTTTTTTTGTAGCGACTACTCCTCTTAAACTACAGAATGGATTTTCATGAAACTTTGCCCATGAAGTCTAGTTGATCCTAGCAAAAATTCATGTTGATGTGAATCCAAGATGGCCACCAAATCCAAAAATAGATTTTGAAAAAAACAAGTTTGTAGCGACTTCTTCTTGAAAACTCTAAGTGATATTGATATGGGACTTTTTCTAAAATGATCAGCATGACATGATGTTGGTCCTTGTAGAAAATGGTTTTGAATCGACGTTTAACATGGCTGCCAGCGGCCATCTTTGTTTACATAAGAGTTATATAATGAAAACTTGTAGCGACTACTCCTCCGAAACTACTTGACGGATGTTCATAAAACTTCACACGAATGTTGCTCTTGATGTCTAATTGATCCTAGCAGAACTGCAGATCGGCCGGAAATTCAAGATGGCTGCCATGGCTAAAAATAGATTTTCAAAATACAAGTTTGTAGCAACTACTTCTTGAAAACTATAAGTGATATTGATATGGGACTTTTTTTAAAATGATCAGTATGACATGATGTTGATTCTTGTCAAAAATTATTTTGATTTGATGTTAAACGTGGCCACCGGCAGCCATCTTTGTTTACATAGAGTTATATAATGAAAACTTGTAGCGACTACTCCTCTGAAACTACTTGACGGGTTTTCATGAAACTTCACAGGAATGCTGATCTAGCTATCAAAAACCTATCACTAGAGCTTCAAGGTCATTGACCTCTTGTTTGATATAGTATTCTATTTTTATTTGATTGCATAATCTCCTAAAAAGACTTCCCAAAACTTTGCCAACTGTTCAAGTATAGGCTTTCATTAGCATATTCTGCCTTTAATAAGGTCTATTCCATTAAAATATACCCGGGACAGCAATTTAATAAAAATCTATGGGTGAATCCTATTTACCGAAATTTGTTTCTATGCCTGGGTGGTTTAAAAACGAATTTCGCATCTATGCATGGGTGTAATTTTCATGATCATGCTATTTTCACACATCACCGCGAACGCGCAGTGCCCAAAAATAAGCCAGACGCCCGGGGCTAGTCCAATCTGAATCCGGGCTGTCTTTCAAAAATGGTTGCACGCCGGGCTAGTCTAAAAAATCTCGGGACAATCAAACTTTTCAAACTAAAATCCAAATAGAAATCATGTTTAATTTGAAGCCGTATTTGTTAAAAAATTAAAACGTTCTCTCCCTTCGTTAAAGTTCATCAATTTGAAAGCGCGTTTCATTGGTTGATCACATGATTTGAACCAATTGCATTACAGCTTTCATATTTATACCCCCACAAACGAAGTATATAGGAGTGAGCTTGTCGGTCTGTCCGTCCGTCGGTCGGTCTGTTGGTTTCCGGAAGATAACTCTTGAAAGGGTTGATGGATTTAAATAATATTTGGTACACGGGTATAACACCATAAAAGTAAAGTCAAGTTCGACTTTAGTTACAAACCACTAATTTTGACGGTGTTATGGCCCCTTTTCAACTTAGAATTTGCCCAAAAAACGGTGTCGGGACAATAACTCATGAAAGGGTCGATGGATTTAAATAATATTTGGTACACGGGTATAACATTGTAAAATACTTGGCAAGTTTGACTTTGGTTACAAACCACCAATTTTTGATGGAGTTATGGCCCCTTTTCAACGTAGAATTTGTCCAATAAACGGTGTCCGGACGATAACTCATGAAAGGGTTGACAGATTTAAATAATTTTTGGTACACGGGTTTAAGACCATACAATACAGGTCAAGTTCGACTTTGGTTATAAACCACCAATTTTTGACGAAGTTATGGCCTCTTTTCAGCTTAGAATTTGCCCAAAAAACGGTGTCCGGACGATAACTCATGAAAAGGTCGACGGATTTAAATAATTTTTATTACACAGGTTTAAGACCATAAAATACAGGGCAAATTCAACTTTGGTTACAAACCACCAGTTTTTGATGGAGTTATGGCCCCTTTTCAACTTAGAATTTGCCAAAAAAAAAATGCTACAGTCAACTCTGAGGAACCTGCTAATTTGGGTTTGTATTAAATTTAAACAATTTATAATGCATCCTCTTCATGACCATGTCTCTTTTTATTACACTTATACATCTTTGACTTGAATGCTGTAACACACACATTCTTCTTCCCTGATCACTAACAATATTGAAAACTCTCTCCCACTCTCTCTCTCATTTTTTTTCCTGTTTATTTCATATTTTGTAGTTTAAATAATTTGTTTGCCATTGTCTAAATTGTATGAACATTTATAGCGGGATGGCCGGATTTCTGATGTTGTAATAACTTGTGGCCCGACCCCATTTCCATGTACATTTATGTAAACTAGACCATTGTTTTCTTGTGGTTGCCATGTTTATGTGACAAGGCGGTATTATGGGATGGTGTGTTGTCCGTCTTCCGTCGTCCGTACGTCCGTCGTCCGTCGTCCGTCCGTTAACTTTTCTTCAAACGACCTCCTCAGAAACCGCTTGGCTAATTTTGACCAAACTTCACATGGATGATCCTTAGCTGAATCCTTTTAGATTTGTTAAAATTAGGTCAGCACTACATCCAAGATGGCTGCCATTACCATATATGGTCGAAACATTAAAAAATCTTCTCCAGAACCGCTGGACAGATTTCAACAGTTTTACTTTTAAAATGATCGCC
This sequence comes from Cyrtodaria siliqua, assembly GCA_037043455.1. Classification (NCBI taxonomy): domain Eukaryota; kingdom Metazoa; phylum Mollusca; class Bivalvia; order Adapedonta; family Hiatellidae; genus Cyrtodaria; species Cyrtodaria siliqua. Next base: position 18,879 of record JAWPHD010022134.1, read on the forward strand.
AATGCCTAGACTATCAAGTTTGTTCAAATTAAGTCCCCATGGTCAAAAATGGCCGTGCCCCAGGGGTCCAAAGTTTGTATATTGAGGTTTTGCATCTTTTTCATATAGACATATAGGAAAAAACTTTAAAAAATCTTTTTCTCTGAAACCACAAGGCACAGAGCTCTCATGTATTACATGTAGCATCAGCTTATGGTCCTCTACTAAGTTTGTTCAAATGGTGACCCTGGGGTCAAATTTGTCCCCGCCCCGGGGGTCACAGTTTTAAATAGACTTACATAGGATTTTCTTTTTTAAAAATCTTCTTCTCGGAAACTACAACAGCCAGAGGTTTGATATTTTGCATTTACTATCAGCTTATGGTCCTTTACCAAGTTTGTTCAAATGGTGACCCTCGGGTCACATTTGGCCCCGCCCCAAGGGTCACATGTTTTACATAGACATGTATAGGGAAAAACTTAAAAAGTCTTCTTCTCTGAGACTGCAAGAGCCAGAGGTTTAATATTTTGCATTTGCTATAAGCTTGTGGTCCTCTACCAAGTGTGTTCAAATGGTGACCCAGGGGTCAAATTTGGCCCCACCCCGGGGGTCACAGTTTTACATAGGCTTGTATAGGGAAAAACTGAAAAAAATCTTCTTCTCTGGAACCACATGGCACAGAGCTCTCATGTATTACATGTAGCATCAGCTTATGGTCCTCTACTAAGTTTGTTCAAATGGTGACCCTGGGGTCAAATTTGTCCCCGCCCCGAGAGTCACAGTTTTACATAGACTTATATAGGATTTCTTTTTTAAAAATCTTCTTCTCGGAAACTACAAGAGCCAGAGGTTTGATATTTTACATTTATTATAAGCTTATGGTCCTTTACCAAGTTTGTTCAAATGGTGACCCTGGGGTCACATTTGGTCCCGCCCCTAGGGTCACATGTTTTACATAGACATGTACAGGGAAAAACTTTAAAAATCTTCTTCTCTGAAACTGCAAGAGCCAGAGGTTTAATATTTTGCTGTTGCTATAAGCTTACGGTCCTGTTCAAATGGTGACCCTGGGGTCACATCTGGCCCCCCCGGGGGTCACAGTTGTACATAAATGCTTGTTTTAAATTCTTAATTTCTTTATTTAATTGTTTAAAAAAAAAAATTACATACGTTTTAAAAAAAAAAATTATTTTATTGATTTATTTTATTATTTTTGATTAATTTTGAATTTATTTTTTTTTTGAATTTTTTTTTTGAATTTTTTTTTTGAATTTTTTTTTTTGAATTTTTTAATTAATTTTTATAATCTCTACTGGCCCACTTGGAAAACCAGCCAGATCGGACCAGTAATGGCGGAGTTATGGCTCCGGATTTAGTTAAAAATGCTATATTTTGCCTCTTTAAGCTGATAGTCACTCGCTTCATTGATGTCATAAGAGCCATATTAGCCAGTAGAGCGTCCACAGGCCCTCTTAGGGCTCTTGTTAGCATGTCTGTATCATAAAAACGCTTAACAACAAACGCATATTCACAAATGCAAGCTGCTAAGTAACACCGAAAACGCGCACCTGTTTTAGATGGTTTAACTTGAGGGACCCAGTACTGTCGCAAGATGACTCTAGTGGTTGGGGCTAACTCAGGAAAGAATCAATGACGGTGAATGCATTTACATTAATGCAACTTTTAAAATATGATAAATATATATACAATTATCTAAAAAAACAAGCGAATACACAGAATGAAATATGAAAAAAATGTTCTCATGAACGTTTAAGATGTTCTTAGTATTGCAACAAATACTGAATGTGTCGACTGTTTATATAAACTTATAACAATGTTGATCTATGTTGATCTATGATCTAGCGCGATAACTGTGATGTGCGAGAGCTCATGAAAATGATGGTGCACGAATCCAATGGGTGATTGTCATGAAATGCCTTCTGTAAGGGTTGATGACGCGATATATATGATGATTAACCTCCACTGAGGTTGTGGATGATGTTCCTCCAGTAAGGACTGATAACGGGCTCACCTCGTGTCCCAGGGGTTGTCACAACTAGAACCTGGCCATGCTGCGCAGGTACGGGGACCGTCTCCAACGCTCTTAACTTTATGCGTGGAAGCTTATATCCACTCCGGAATGGGTGGGTGGTCAATTTCAAAAGTGCCTTCCTGGGGTCCCATGTATGTTTTAATGGAATAGCCCTAAGCATCTTCTGCCTTTAATTAGCGTATTCCATATTCTGCCTTTAATTAGAATATTCCTTATTCTGCCTTTAATTAGCGTATTCCATATTCTGCCTATAATAAGCGTCTTCCATTTAGCATATTCCATATTCTGCCTTTAATTAGCGTATTCTATATTCTGCATATAATTAGCATATTTCATATTCTGCCTTTAATTAGTGTATTCTATATTCTGCCTTTAATTAGCGTATTCCATATTCTGCCTTTGATTAGCATATTCTGACTTGAATAATTGCAGGCCTCAAGATCAAAGGACAAACCACAGCAGATGAGGGAGGAGTTTCTGTATGCAGCAGAGCTCTGCCTGGAGTGTAACAAACCAGAAAGAGCAGCCATATGTCTGCAGTATGCAAGGGAGCGGGAACTAGCAGCTGAAATGTTTAAAAAACTTGGACAGGTAAACATGATTGTATAACATTTCTGAAAAAATTATAGAAAAATGGACCTAAAGAAACCACAGCACCCAAACGTAATGGCACTGTTGGTCCACACCATACGACCTGCTGTTTGAAATATGGGTAGCTCTTGCAGTTTATAAAACACCGTTAACTTAATCATGTATTTCATTTAGGGACTGATCTGCGTAATGTTTTGTTTCAGAAATATTGTTTCACTTCGTTTTTCCTGGCGTTTTTATCTTTCTTATGATGCCATAACATTTGGAAGATCTGAAATATGTCTTAATCATTAAAATCTGAATGTTCTTAATTGGATTTGGATTGTCCGTTATGTACCTGGATCACAAACTCCTCTTTTCTTGTCTTGTTATATTTTCCACCATTTTTAATGAGGGTTTCCCAAAAATGCTCTATGGTTTCAGATATGGGGGATAACAATTTATCACATAACTTGCGGTCTGGGAGTGTAATAAAGCCATGATATATTTACCTTATTACACTAGAAAAATAAATATGCAAATGAAGACCAATCATCTGTCAGTATTTTCCGTTCAGCTCGTAGAACATCGAAATTGCTCGTTGATTTCCGTAACAGTTAAAATACTGGATTACAGAAATCAACGAGGTAATTTCGTTGTTCTGCATCGAACGAAGAAGACTGAGTCAATATACAACATTGTCATACAAACATACGACGTCATCTTACGGCAACGTTATATATAGACAACTACACTAATAAATGTTGTTTGTGGGGCTTTTTTGGAGTTGTGTATTAAATAGAATCTTCCATTTGTGCCTGTTTAATATTGAATTGATTAAACTCGTTGACTAAACGATATGATGCTCGGCACAGCCTCACATCATATAATTTTATCCAACTCATTTAATAAATTCAATATTAAACAGGCACTCATGTAAGATCCTGTATGTAAGATCCTCTATGTATTAATTTTGTCATATATAACTTATTCTCAAAATATATTTTAGCTCTATTTTATCGATTTTCTGGTTCAGTTGTTGAGGCAATAGACTTATTCCGGAATAGACCTTACATGGGTTCTACTGGTGCAGATACAAACAACTTTTAACTGCTACAATGTTCGGCACGTGCAACTTGCACAATGAACATTAGTATTCCACAACGTTTGTTTTCAGTAGTAAAGTTGGCCTACCATGCTTGTACCTACATGCATGGACAACCCAGTCAGACCAATTCCGGATAAGGGCTATTTTCTAAACTCCATTATTTATTTCTCTCAGTATGAAAGGGCCGCTGAGATTTACCGTAAGATGAAGCGCCCCCTGGCGAGCAGTATATGCTATGAACAACTGGGTAACTTCAAGAAGGCGATAGAAGTGTTGTGTGAAAATGAGTGCTACGACATGGCGATAGACACACGGAGGCGATATCAGATGTTAATACAGGTATATCGGATACTTATTTTAGCCTTGTAACCTTGTGACAGCTTTTCAACAATGTAGGAATTACTATAAGAAAACCTTTTTGTTTGTCACTTACGGGTGTTATTTCTTGTGTAGCATGTATTACAGTCTTTACTGAGAAGCATCTATGCGATTAAACAGTCAGGGAACTTTTGAAAAAACATCATAAACATTCTCATGGTCATGATTTTCCATCAGCTTTCATTCTTCCTTCGTTCGTTACATTTTCAAAAATAATTCAGGTAACGATTTATCGTCACATAGTATAATCTTGTAAACTTTCAATGTGAGGGTTTTCCATCACCCAGATTGAGACAAAAAAAAAAGTCAATTTGATCAAAGTGAAATGCTTCATTCTTGTCGCGAAATGCATACTTTGATATATTCAAGTCAAAGTTAAATTCTTCGTCTATAGATTTTTAGAAAATGTTATAACATTCATCAAACAAAATTCAATAAAATTTGGATGATATGCAGTAACACATGTGTTAACCTTCACCACCGATTTCTGCCATTTGTCTCGAAAATCAAATAGGTTCTCGTTTATAAAGCTACTGACGGGTTCCCTATCTATACTTCTACCGAAAAACCGACATACCAACCGGCAACAATAACGGCGATAAACATAGGGACGTGAAATAGATCGAGTTCGCGTATTTAATTATGATGTGATGAAATATCATCACCATTTAAGGTGATGGTTTTTCAAAGGTTCACTGACTGTAATATGAGATTTACAATGCTTTGTCACATGCTTGCTAACAAATATGAACATTTTGCCTATATACTGAACAAGTTTAGTTGGCATATTTAAGAATAGGAGCATCAAAAGCTGCACTAATTCGAAGTAACAAAATCCTGTGGGTCAATTTGTATAAGTGTTATAATTCATTTCTAAGAAAACGTATGGACTTGAAAGCTTTAAAATGTGTTCATGCTATCAAGCATACGATTTAAACTCGTTATTTTGTTTATCGACAATTTATTCATTCATTGCTTATTCCTCGACTAATAATCACAATAATATTGTTACGCACTACTGGCGTTGACCTTTAACCTATTAATTACAAGTTTCGTTTAGATCACTGTGGACTTGGATCAGATTCTAATGGTCAACCTTTAGACGGAGTCTTTCGGTTATGTTAGCTTTTAATATAGTACCAGGGTATTTCAGGAACAACGGTTTGTTAACAGTTTATCTTCTTTTATTAAGCACAAGAATACTAATCAGGTATATTAAAACAACTGTTTCTTCTAACAAGTACACCACATTCGCAATATATTCTTCTCATCAAAATTGCCGATTTGTATGCTTAAATACTGTTTAGTGCACACACGTTTTGTAATAAAATAATGAATCGCAATTTAAATCCAAATAGCACTCTGTATCTTTAGTGTCAAAAACCTGGCCTGGAATTCACCAACCAAACTTCAAAATATTCTTAGACTTGAGCTCAAGATCTTAATTATAAATTGTTCCAAAGTTGAATAATAAGTGCAGATAGCTGAGATAGCTGAGAGCTACGATGTGTACTAAGTAAAAGTTGATGGGAGACTGTCCTCTCGATCAGTTTTCGGGCCTATTTATACTAAAACTAAGAAAACGATCAAATAAATGATCAAAAAATGATCAATGTCGGGTTTTGGTCGTTGTTCGATGTTCAGAAACAATCAGTTTTTCGCACAATAACGTTCTTTTCCCGAACAAACAAACTTTTCCAACCAAACAAAACACCGACGGAAAAATAGTAATCTACGGCTTAAGATGTATAAAATTCTTATAATAAATGCATAATCAACAAACATACCAAGGAATTGATTTTCTGAAATATGCTATAATTTGGCCTCAACATGATAGGGCCTTCATTTTTCATTCGATCTTTTTAAAAATTTACCAGATTGTCTATATTAATGAAAGCTCGGACAAGTTCGAAAACCAGCCAGTTGGGATGTGTTACACTGAAGTTATGGCCCTTGATTTAGTTAAAATTGCTATATTTTGCCTAGTTGACATGCTAGGGCCTTCATTTTCCATCCGATCTTTTTCAAGCTTTACCAAATTGTTGATATCAATGAACGCTCGGACGAGTTCAAAATCTAGCCATTTCGAACAAGTAATACCTGAGTTATGGCCCTTGATTTAGTTTTCTTTTTCAACTTTAACCAGATTGTTGATATCAATGAAAGCTCAGAAGATTTTGAAAAACAGCCAGTTTGGACACGTTACACTGGAGTTATGGCCCTTGATTTAGCTAAAATTGCTATAGTTTGCCTCGTTAACACGAAAGGGGCCGTCAGTAGCTCGACTATTCGAAGAATAAGAGAGCTGTTATAATCAACCCGGCATCGTCATCTCACATCAAGGTTTGCGTATAAGCTCTGTTTACAAGTCTATGTCTCTTACATTTCTTATTCTAGCACAACCACATTTGGCGATGGGCTTCCTTATAGCATTGTCTTAAGGCTGCTTAAGTAATTTTGGTTCCTGTAACCCCTGGGCTCCCACGGAACTCAAATTCTGATCGCCCTTAAAATGTGTCTATTTCACATCAATTTTGCGTGTAAGCTGTGTTTACAGGGCTATATCGCTTTACATTTCTTGTCCTACCTCAACTAAATTTGGGAATTGGTTTCCTTGTAGTATGTTGTAAACGGTTGCTTAAGTAATTTTGTCTTCTGCAAATTCTGGGCTCCCATGGATCCCAAATTGTGATGGGCCCATAAAATGTGCAATCAAGGCGTGTAAGCTGTTGTATATATCTAGAATTTTGGTTTGGGATTTCTTATAGCATTATGCATAATATTCATACTTCACCCATATTGGGGCCTGGGCTCCCTCCTCCCCTCCGCTCCCCCCACGTCCCATTTTATTAGCTCGACTATTCGAAGAATAAGAGAGCTTATGTAATCATCCCGGCATCGGCATCCCACATCAAGGTTTGCGTGTAAGATGTGTTTACAAGTCTATATCTCTTACATTTCTTATCCTAGCACAACCAAAGTTGGCCATGGGCTTCCTTATAGCATTATCGTAAGGGCTGCATAAGCAATTTTGGTTCCTGTAACCCATGGGCTCCCATGGAACCCAAATTCTGATCGCCCTTAAAATGTGTCTATTTCACATAAAATTTTGCGTGTAAGCTGTGTT
>JAWPHD010022135.1:0-26093 GCA_037043455.1 Cyrtodaria siliqua
CAGTTCTTACGGATTTATATTCCGTTCTTACGCATATATATTCAGTTCTTACACATATATTCAGTTCTTACGCATATATATTCAGTTCTTACACATATATATTCAGTTCTTACGCATATATATTCAGTTCTTACGCATATATATTCAGTTCTGACACATATATATTCAGTTCTTACACATATATATTCAGTTCTTACACATATATATGCCGTTCTTACGCATATATATTCCATTCTTACGCATATATTCAGTTCTTACACATATTTTCAGCTCTTACGCATATATATTAAGTTCTTACGCATATATATTCCGTTCTTACGCATGTATATTCCGTTCTTACGCATATATATTCCGTTCTTACGCATATATATTCAGTTCTTACTCATATATTCAGTTCTAACGCATATATATTCAGTTCTTACCCATATATATCCAGTTCTTACGCATATATTCAGTTCTTACGCATTGATTTTCAGTTTTTACGCATATATATTCAGTTGTTACACATATATATTCAGTTCTTACACATATATATTCAGTTCTTACGCATAAATATTCAGTTCTTTCGCATATATATTCAGTTCTTACGCATATCTATTCCGTTCTTACACATATATATTCAGTTCTTACACATATATATTCCGTTCTTACGCATATATATTCCGTTCTTACGCATAGATATTCCGTTCTTACGCATATATATTCCGTTCTTACGCATATATATTCAGTTCTTAGTCATATATATTCCGTTCTTATGCATATATATTCAGTTCTTACACATATATATTCAGTTATTACACATATATATTCAGTTCTTACACATATATATTCAGTTCTTACGCATATATATTCCGGTCTTACGCATATATATTCATTTCTTACGCATATATATTCCGTTCTTACGCATATATATTCAGTTCTTAGGCATATATATTCCGTTCTTACGCATATATATTCAGTTCTTACACATATATATTCAGTTCTTACACATATATATTCAGTTCTTACGCATATATATTCAGTTCTTACACATATATATTCAGCTCTTACACATATATATTCCGTTCTTACACATATATATTCAGTTCTTACACATATATATTCAGTTCTTACACATATATATTCCGTTCTTACGCATATATATTCAGTTCTAACACATATATATTCAGTTCTTACACATATATATTTAGTTCTTACTCATATATTTTCCGTTCTTACGCATATATATTCCGTTCTTACGCATATATATTCAGTTCTTAGTCATATATATTCCGTTCTTATGCATATATATTCAGTTCTTACACATATATATTCAGTTATTACACATATATATTCAGTTCTTACACATATATATTCAGTTCTTACGCATATATATTCCGGTCTTACGCATATATATTCATTTCTTACGCATATATATTCCGTTCTTACGCATATATATTCAGTTCTTAGGCATATATATTCCGTTCTTACGCATATATATTCAGTTCTTACACATATATATTCAGTTCTTACACATATATATTCAGTTCTTACGCATATATATTCAGTTCTTACACATATATATTCAGCTCTTACACATATATATTCCGTTCTTACACATATATATTCAGTTCTTACACATATATATTCAGTTCTTACACATATATATTCCGTTCTTAAGCATATATATTCAGTTCTAACACATATATATTCAGTTCTTACACATATATATTTAGTTCTTACTCATATATTTTCCATTCTTACGCATATATATTCCGTTCTTACACATATATATTCAGTTCTTACACATATATATTCAGTTCTTACACATATATATTCAGTTCTTACACATATATTTTTAGTTCTTACACATATATATTCAGTTCTTAAACATATATATTCAGTTCTTACACATATATATTCCGTTCTTACGCATATATATTCCGTTCTTACGCATATATATTCCGTTCTTACGCAGATATATTCAATTCTTACGCATATATTCAGTTCTTACGCATATATATTCCATTCTTATGCATATATATTCAGTTCTTACGCATATATATTCAGTTCTTACGCATATATATTCAGTTTTTACGCATATATTCAGTACTTACACATAGATATTCAGTTCTTACACATATATATTCAGTTCTTACGCATATATATTCAGTTCTTACACATATATATTCAGTTCTTACACATATATATTCAGTTCTTACACATATATATTCAGTTCTTACACATATATATTCAGTTCTTACGCATATATATTCAGTTCTTACTCATATATTCAGTACTAACGCATATATTATCAGTTCGTAAACATATATATTCAGTTCTTACGCATATATATTCTGTTCACACGCATATATACTCCGTTATTACGCAAATATATTCCATTCTTACGGATATATATTCAGTTCTTACGGATTTATATTCCGTTCTTACGCATATATATTCAGTTCTTACACATATATTCTGTTCTTACGCATATATATTCCGTTCTTACGCATATATATTCAGTTCTTACACATATATATTCAGTTCTTACACATATATATTCAGTTCTTACGCATGCATATTCAGTTCTTACGCATATATATTCAGTTCTGACACATATATATTCAGTTCTTACACATATATATTCAGTTCTTACACATATATATGCCGTTCTTACGCATATATATTCCATTCTTACGCATATATTCAGTTCTTACACATATTTTCAGCTCTTACGCATATATATTAAGTTCTTACGCATATATATTCCGTTCTTACGCATGTATATTCCGTTCTTACGCATATATATTCCGTTCTTACGCATATATATTCAGTTCTTACTCATATATTCAGTTCTAACGCATATATATTCAGTTCTTACGCATATATATTCAGTTCTTACGCATATATATTCAGTTCTAACGCATATATATTCCGTTCTTACGCATATATATTCCGTTCTTAGGCATATATATTCCGTTCTTGCGCATATATATTCAGTTCTTACACATATATATTCCGTTCTAACGCATATATATTCCGTTCTTACGCATATATATTCCGTTCTTAGGCATATATATTCCGTTCTTGCGCATATATATTCAGTTCTTACACATATATATTCAGTTCTTACAAATATATATTCAGTTCTTACACATATATATTCAGTTCTTACACATATATATTCAGTTCTTACACATATATATTCAGTTCTTACACATATATATTCAGTTCTTACACATATATATTCAGTTCTTACGCATATATATTCAGTTCTTACTCATATATTCAGTACTAACGCATATATTATCAGTTCGTAAACATATATATTCAGTTCTTACGCATATATATTCTGTTCACACGCATATATACTCCGTTATTAAGCAAATATATTTCATTCTTACGGATATATATTCAGTTCTTACGGATTTATATTCCGTTCTTACGCATATATATTCAGTTCTTACACATATATTCTGTTCTTACGCATATATATTCCGTTCTTACGCATATATATTCAGTTCTTACACATATATATTCAGTTCTTACACATATATATTCAGTTCTTACGCATACATATCCAGTTCTTACGCATATATATTCAGTTCTGACACATATATATTCAGTTCTTACACATATATATTCAGTTCTTACACATATATATGCCGTTCTTACGCATATATATTCCATTCTTACGCATATATTCAGTTCTTACACATATTTTCAGCTCTTACGCATATATATTAAGTTCTTACGCATATATATTCCGTTGTTACGCATGTATATTCCGTTCTTACGCATATATATTCCGTTCTTACGCATATATATTCAGTTCTTACTCATATATTCAGTTCTTACGGATATATATTCAGTTCTTACGCATTTATATTCCGTTCTTACGCATATATATTCAGTTCTTACACATATATTCAGTTCTTACGCAGATATATTCAATTCTTACGCATATATTCAGTTCTTACGCATATATATTCCGTTCTTATGCATATAGATTCAGTTCTTACGCATATATATTCCGTTCTTACGCATATATATTCCGTTCTTACGCATATATATTCCGTTCTTACCCATATATATTCCGTTCTTACGGATATATATTCAGTTCTTACGCATATATATTCAGTTCTTTCGCATATATATTCAGTTCTTACGCATATATATTCCATTCTTACGCATATATATTCCGTTCATATATTCAGTTCTTACACATATATATTCCGTTCTTACGCATATATATTCCGTTCTTACACATATATATTCCGTTCTTACACATATCTATTCCGTTCTTACACATATATATTCAGTTGTTACACATATATATTCCGTTCTTACGCATATATATTCCGTTCTTACGCATAGATATTCCGTTCTTACGCATATATATTCAGTTCTTACACATATATAATATTATTCAGTTCTTACACATATATATTCAGTTCTTACACATATATATTCATATATATTCCATTCTTACGCATATATATTCCGTTCTTACACATATATATTCAGTTCTTACACATATATATTCAGTTCTTACACATATATATTAAGTTCTTACACATATATATTCAGTTCTTACCCATATATATTCCGCTCTTATGCATATATATTCCGTTCTTACGCATATATATTCCGTTTTTACGCATATATTCAGTTCTTACGCATATATTCAGTTCTTAAGCATATATACTCCGTTCTTACACATATATATTCAGTTCTTACACATATATATTCAGTTCTTACACATATATATTCAGTTCTTACACATATATATTCAGTTCTTACACATATATATTCAGTTCTTACAAATATATATTCCGTTCTTAGGCATATATATTCAGTTCTTAAGCATATATTCAGTTCTTTCGCATATATATTCAGTTCTTACACATATATATTCAGTTCTTACACATATATTTTCAGTTCTTACACATATATATACAGTTCTTACACATATATATTCAGTTCTTACACATATATATTCAGTTCTTACGCATATATTCCGTTCTTACGCATATATACTCAGTTCTTACGCATATATTCAGTTCTAACTCATTGATTTTCAATTTTTACGCATATATATTCAGTTGTTACACATATATATTCAGTTCTTACACATATATATTCAGTTCTTACGCATATATATTCAGTTCTTACACATATATATTTCGTTCTGATGCATATATATTCAGTTCTTACACATATATATTCAGTTCTTACGCATATATATTCAGTTCTTTCCGTATATATTCAGTTCTTACCCATATATATTCCGTTCTTACACATATATATTCCGTTCTTACGCATATATATTCCGTTTTTACGCATAGATATTCCGTTCTTACGCATATATATTCCGTTCTTACGCATATATATTCCGTTATTACGCATATATATTCAGTTCTTAGGCATATATATTCCGTTCTTACGCATATATATTCAGTTCTTACACATATATATTATCTCAGTTCTTACACATATATATTCAGTTCTTACACATATATATTCAGTTCTTACACATATATATTCAGTTCTTACGCATTTATATTCCGGTCTTACGCATATATATTCATTTCTTACGCATATATATTCCGTTCTTACGCATATATATTCAGTTCTTAGGCATATATATTCCGTTCTTACGCATATATATTCAGTTCTTACACATATATATTCAGTTCTTACACATATACATTCAGTTCTTACGCATATATATTCAGTTCTTACACATATATATTCAGCTCTTACACATATATATTCAGTTCTTACACATATATATTCAGTTCTTACACATATATATTCAGTTCTTACACATATATATTCCGTTCTAACGCATATATATTAAGTTCTTACACATATATATTCAGATCTTACACATATATATTTAGTTCTTACACATATATATTTAGTTCTTACTCATATATATTCCATTCTTACGCATATATATTCCGTTCTTACACATATATATTCAGTTCTTACACATATATATTCAGTTCTTACACATATATATTCAGTTCTTACCCATATATATTCAGTTCTTACACATATATATTCAGTTCTTACACATATATATTCAGTTCTTACGCATATATATTCCGGTCTTACGCATATATATTCATTTCTTACGCATATATTCCGTTCTTACGCATATATATTCAGTTCTTAGGCATATATATTCCGTTCTTACGCATATATATTTAGTTCTTACACATATATATTCAGTTCTTACACATATACATTCAGTTCTAAGGCATATATATTCCGTTCTTACGCATATATATTCAGTTCTTACACATATATATTCAGTTCTTACACATATATATTCAGTTCTTACGCATATATATTCAGTTCTTACACATATATATTCAGCTCTTACACATATATATTCCGTTCTTACACATATATATTCAGTTCTTACACATATATATTCAGTTCTTACACATATATATTCCGTTCTTACGCATATATATTCAGTTCTAACACATATATATTCAGTTCTTACACATATATATTTAGTTCTTACTCATATATTTTCCGTTCTTACGCATATATATTCCGTTCTTACGCATATATATTCAGTTCTTAGTCATATATATTCCGTTCTTATGCATATATATTCAGTTCTTACACATATATATTCAGTTATTACACATATATATTCAGTTCTTACACATATATATTCAGTTCTTACGCATATATATTCCGGTCTTACGCATATATATTCATTTCTTACGCATATATATTCCGTTCTTACGCATATATATTCAGTTCTTAGGCATATATATTCCGTTCTTACGCATATATATTCAGTTCTTACACATATATATTCAGTTCTTACACATATATATTCAGTTCTTACGAATATATATTCAGTTCTTACACATATATATTCAGCTCTTACACATATATATTCCGTTCTTACACATATATATTCAGTTCTTACACATATATATTCAGTTCTTACACATATATATTCCGTTCTTACGCATATATATTCAGTTCTAACACATATATATTCAGTTCTTACACATATATATTTAGTTCTTACTCATATATTTTCCATTCTTACGCATATATATTCCGTTCTTACACATATATATTCAGTTCTTACACATATATATTCAGTTCTTACACATATATATTCAGTTCTTACACATATATTTTTAGTTCTTACACATATATATTCAGTTCTTAAACATATATATTCAGTTCTTACACATATATATTCCGTTCTTACGCATATATATTCCGTTCTTACGCATATATATTCCGTTCTTACGCAGATATATTCAATTCTTACGCATATATTCAGTTCTTACGCATATATATTCCATTCTTATGCATATATATTCAGTTCTTACGCATATATATTCAGTTCTTACGCATATATATTCAGTTTTTACGCATATATTCAGTACTTACACATATATATTCAGTTCTTACACATATATATTCAGTTCTTACGCATATATATTCAGTTCTTACACATATATATTCAGTTCTTACACATATATATTCAGTTCTTACACATATATATTCAGTTCTTACACATATATATTCAGTTCTTACACATATATATTCAGTTCTTACGCATATATATTCAGTTCTTACTCATATATTCAGTACTAACGCATATATTATCAGTTCGTAAACATATATATTCAGTTCTTACGCATATATATTCTGTTCACACGCATATATACTCCGTTATTACGCAAATATATTCCATTCTTACGGATATATATTCAGTTCTTACGGATTTATATTCCGTTCTTACGCATATATATTCAGTTCTTACACATATATTCTGTTCTTACGCATATATATTCCGTTCTTACGCATATATATTCAGTTCTTACACATATATATTCAGTTCTTACACATATATATTCAGTTCTTACGCATGCATATTCAGTTCTTACGCATATATATTCAGTTCTGACACATATATATTCAGTTCTTACACATATATATTCAGTTCTTACACATATATATGCCGTTCTTACGCATATATATTCCATTCTTACGCATATATTCAGTTCTTACACATATTTTCAGCTCTTACGCATATATATTAAGTTCTTACGCATATATATTCCGTTCTTACGCATGTATATTCCGTTCTTACGCATATATATTCCGTTCTTACGCATATATATTCAGTTCTTACTCATATATTCAGTTCTAACGCATATATATTCAGTTCTTACGCATATATATTCAGTTCTTACGCATATATATTCAGTTCTAACGCATATATATTCCGTTCTTACGCATATATATTCCGTTCTTAGGCATATATATTCCGTTCTTGCGCATATATATTCAGTTCTTACACATATATATTCAGTTCTTACACATATATATTCAGTTCTTACACATATATATTCAGTTCTTACACATATATTTTTAGTTCTTACACATATATATTCAGTTCTTAAACATATATATTCAGTTCTTACACATATATATTCCGTTCTTACGCATATATATTCCGTTCTTACGCATATATATTCCGTTCTTACGCAGATATATTCAATTCTTACGCATATATTCAGTTCTTACGCATATATATTCCATTCTTATGCATATATATTCAGTTCTTACGCATATATATTCAGTTCTTACGCATATATATTCAGTTTTTACGCATATATTCAGTACTTACACATATATATTCAGTTCTTACACATATATATTCAGTTCTTACGCATATATATTCAGTTCTTACACATATATATTCAGTTCTTACACATATATATTCAGTTCTTACACATATATATTCAGTTCTTACACATATATATTCAGTTCTTACACATATATATTCAGTTCTTACGCATATATATTCAGTTCTTACTCATATATTCAGTACTAACGCATATATTATCAGTTCGTAAACATATATATTCAGTTCTTACGCATATATATTCTGTTCACACGCATATATACTCCGTTATTACGCAAATATATTCCATTCTTACGGATATATATTCAGTTCTTACGGATTTATATTCCGTTCTTACGCATATATATTCAGTTCTTACACATATATTCTGTTCTTACGCATATATATTCCGTTCTTACGCATATATATTCAGTTCTTACACATATATATTCAGTTCTTACACATATATATTCAGTTCTTACGCATGCATATTCAGTTCTTACGCATATATATTCAGTTCTGACACATATATATTCAGTTCTTACACATATATATTCAGTTCTTACACATATATATGCCGTTCTTACGCATATATATTCCATTCTTACGCATATATTCAGTTCTTACACATATTTTCAGCTCTTACGCATATATATTAAGTTCTTACGCATATATATTCCGTTCTTACGCATGTATATTCCGTTCTTACGCATATATATTCCGTTCTTACGCATATATATTCAGTTCTTACTCATATATTCAGTTCTAACGCATATATATTCAGTTCTTACGCATATATATTCAGTTCTTACGCATATATATTCAGTTCTAACGCATATATATTCCGTTCTTACGCATATATATTCCGTTCTTAGTCATATATATTCCGTTCTTGCGCATATATATTCAGTTCTTACACATATATATTCCGTTCTAACGCATATATATTCCGTTCTTACGCATATATATTCCGTTCTTAGGCATATATATTCCGTTCTTGCGCATATATATTCAGTTCTTACACATATATATTCAGTTCTTACACATATATATTCAGTTCTTACACATATATATTCAGTTCTTACACATATATATTCAGTTCTTACACATATATATTCAGTTCTTACACATATATATTCAGTTCTTACACATATATATTCAGTTCTTACGCATATATATTCAGTTCTTACTCATATATTCAGTACTAACGCATATATTATCAGTTCGTAAACATATATATTCAGTTCTTACGCATATATATTCTGTTCACACGCATATATACTCCGTTATTAAGCAAATATATTCCATTCTTACGGATATATATTCAGTTCTTACGGATTTATATTCCGTTCTTACGCATATATATTCAGTTCTTACACATATATTCTGTTCTTACACATATATATTCAGTTCTTAAACATATATATTCAGTTCTTACACATATATATTCCGTTCTTACGCATATATATTCCGTTCTTACGCATATATATTCCGTTCTTACGCAGATATATTCAATTCTTACGCATATATTCAGTTCTTACGCATATATATTCCATTCTTATGCATATATATTCAGTTCTTACGCATATATATTCAGTTCTTACGCATATATATTCAGTTTTTACGCATATATTCAGTACTTACACATATATATTCAGTTCTTACACATATATATTCAGTTCTTACGCATATATATTCAGTTCTTACACATATATATTCAGTTCTTACACATATATATTCAGTTCTTACACATATATATTCAGTTCTTACACATATATATTCAGTTCTTACACATATATATTCAGTTCTTACGCATATATATTCAGTTCTTACTCATATATTCAGTACTAACGCATATATTATCAGTTCGTAAACATATATATTCAGTTCTTACGCATATATATTCTGTTCACACGCATATATACTCCGTTATTACGCAAATATATTCCATTCTTACGGATATATATTCAGTTCTTACGGATTTATATTCCGTTCTTACGCATATATATTCAGTTCTTACACATATATTCTGTTCTTACGCATATATATTCCGTTCTTACGCATATATATTCAGTTCTTACACATATATATTCAGTTCTTACACATATATATTCAGTTCTTACGCATGCATATTCAGTTCTTACGCATATATATTCAGTTCTGACACATATATATTCAGTTCTTACACATATATATTCAGTTCTTACACATATATATGCCGTTCTTACGCATATATATTCCATTCTTACGCATATATTCAGTTCTTACACATATTTTCAGCTCTTACGCATATATATTAAGTTCTTACGCATATATATTCCGTTCTTACGCATGTATATTCCGTTCTTACGCATATATATTCCGTTCTTACGCATATATATTCAGTTCTTACTCATATATTCAGTTCTAACGCATATATATTCAGTTCTTACGCATATATATTCAGTTCTTACGCATATATATTCAGTTCTAACGCATATATATTCCGTTCTTACGCATATATATTCCGTTCTTAGGCATATATATTCCGTTCTTGCGCATATATATTCAGTTCTTACACATATATATTCAGTTCTTACACATATATATTCAGTTCTTACACATATATATTCAGTTCTTACACATATATTTTTAGTTCTTACACATATATATTCAGTTCTTAAACATATATATTCAGTTCTTACACATATATATTCCGTTCTTACGCATATATATTCCGTTCTTACGCATATATATTCCGTTCTTACGCAGATATATTCAATTCTTACGCATATATTCAGTTCTTACGCATATATATTCCATTCTTATGCATATATATTCAGTTCTTACGCATATATATTCAGTTCTTACGCATATATATTCAGTTTTTACGCATATATTCAGTACTTACACATATATATTCAGTTCTTACACATATATATTCAGTTCTTACGCATATATATTCAGTTCTTACACATATATATTCAGTTCTTACACATATATATTCAGTTCTTACACATATATATTCAGTTCTTACACATATATATTCAGTTCTTACACATATATATTCAGTTCTTACGCATATATATTCAGTTCTTACTCATATATTCAGTACTAACGCATATATTATCAGTTCGTAAACATATATATTCAGTTCTTACGCATATATATTCTGTTCACACGCATATATACTCCGTTATTACGCAAATATATTCCATTCTTACGGATATATATTCAGTTCTTACGGATTTATATTCCGTTCTTACGCATATATATTCAGTTCTTACACATATATTCTGTTCTTACGCATATATATTCCGTTCTTACGCATATATATTCAGTTCTTACACATATATATTCAGTTCTTACACATATATATTCAGTTCTTACGCATGCATATTCAGTTCTTACGCATATATATTCAGTTCTGACACATATATATTCAGTTCTTACACATATATATTCAGTTCTTACACATATATATGCCGTTCTTACGCATATATATTCCATTCTTACGCATATATTCAGTTCTTACACATATTTTCAGCTCTTACGCATATATATTAAGTTCTTACGCATATATATTCCGTTCTTACGCATGTATATTCCGTTCTTACGCATATATATTCCGTTCTTACGCATATATATTCAGTTCTTACTCATATATTCAGTTCTAACGCATATATATTCAGTTCTTACGCATATATATTCAGTTCTTACGCATATATATTCAGTTCTAACGCATATATATTCCGTTCTTACGCATATATATTCCGTTCTTAGTCATATATATTCCGTTCTTGCGCATATATATTCAGTTCTTACACATATATATTCCGTTCTAACGCATATATATTCCGTTCTTACGCATATATATTCCGTTCTTAGGCATATATATTCCGTTCTTGCGCATATATATTCAGTTCTTACACATATATATTCAGTTCTTACACATATATATTCAGTTCTTACACATATATATTCAGTTCTTACACATATATATTCAGTTCTTACACATATATATTCAGTTCTTACACATATATATTCAGTTCTTACACATATATATTCAGTTCTTACGCATATATATTCAGTTCTTACTCATATATTCAGTACTAACGCATATATTATCAGTTCGTAAACATATATATTCAGTTCTTACGCATATATATTCTGTTCACACGCATATATACTCCGTTATTAAGCAAATATATTCCATTCTTACGGATATATATTCAGTTCTTACGGATTTATATTCCGTTCTTACGCATATATATTCAGTTCTTACACATATATTCTGTTCTTACGCATATATATTCCGTTCTTACGCATATATATTCAGTTCTTACACATATATATTCAGTTCTTACACATATATATTCAGTTCTTACGCATACATATCCAGTTCTTACGCATATATATTCAGTTCTGACACATATATATTCAGTTCTTACACATATATATTCAGTTCTTACACATATATATGCCGTTCTTACGCATATATATTCCATTCTTACGCATATATTCAGTTCTTACACATATTTTCAGCTCTTACGCATATATATTAAGTTCTTACGCATATATATTCCGTTGTTACGCATGTATATTCCGTTCTTACGCATATATATTCCGTTCTTACGCATATATATTCAGTTCTTACTCATATATTCAGTTCTTACGGATATATATTCAGTTCTTACGCATTTATATTCCGTTCTTACGCATATATATTCAGTTCTTACACATATATTCAGTTCTTACGCAGATATATTCAATTCTTACGCATATATTCAGTTCTTACGCATATATATTCCGTTCTTATGCATATAGATTCAGTTCTTACGCATATATATTCCGTTCTTACGCATATATATTCCGTTCTTACGCATATATATTCCGTTCTTACCCATATATATTCCGTTCTTACGGATATATATTCAGTTCTTACGCATATATATTCAGTTCTTTCGCATATATATTCAGTTCTTACGCATATATATTCCATTCTTACGCATATATATTCCGTTCATATATTCAGTTCTTACACATATATATTCCGTTCTTACGCATATATATTCCGTTCTTACACATATATATTCCGTTCTTACACATATCTATTCCGTTCTTACACATATATATTCAGTTGTTACACATATATATTCCGTTCTTACGCATATATATTCCGTTCTTACGCATAGATATTCCGTTCTTACGCATATATATTCAGTTCTTACACATATATAATATTATTCAGTTCTTACACATATATATTCAGTTCTTACACATATATATTCATATATATTCCATTCTTACGCATATATATTCCGTTCTTACACATATATATTCAGTTCTTACACATATATATTCAGTTCTTACACATATATATTCAGTTCTTACACATATATTTTCAGTTCTTACCCATATATATTCCGTTCTTATGCATATATATTCCGTTCTTACGCATATATATTCCGTTTTTACGCATATATTCAGTTCTTACGCATATATTCAGTTCTTAAGCATATATACTCCGTTCTTACACATATATATTCAGTTCTTACACATATATATTCAGTTCTTACACATATATATTCAGTTCTTACACATATATATTCAGTTCTTACACATATATATTCAGTTCTTACAAATATATATTCCGTTCTTAGGCATATATATTCAGTTCTTAAGCATATATTCAGTTCTTTCGCATATATATTCAGTTCTTACACATATATATTCAGTTCTTACACATATATTTTCAGTTCTTACACATATATATACAGTTCTTACACATATATATTCAGTTCTTACACATATATATTCAGTTCTTACGCATATATTCCGTTCTTACGCATATATACTCAGTTCTTACGCATATATTCAGTTCTAACTCATTGATTTTCAGTTTTTACGCATATATATTCAGTTGTTACACATATATATTCAGTTCTTACACATATATATTCAGTTCTTACGCATATATATTCAGTTCTTACACATATATATTTCGTTCTGATGCATATATATTCAGTTCTTACACATATATATTCAGTTCTTACGCATATATATTCAGTTCTTTCCGTATATATTCAGTTCTTACCCATATATATTCCGTTCTTACACATATATATTCCGTTCTTACGCATATATATTCCGTTTTTACGCATAGATATTCCGTTCTTACGCATATATATTCCGTTCTTACGCATATATATTCCGTTATTACGCATATATATTCAGTTCTTAGGCATATATATTCCGTTCTTACGCATATATATTCAGTTCTTACACATATATATTATCTCAGTTCTTACACATATATATTCAGTTCTTACACATATATATTCAGTTCTTACACATATATATTCAGTTCTTACGCATTTATATTCCGGTCTTACGCATATATATTCATTTCTTACGCATATATATTCCGTTCTTACGCATATATATTCAGTTCTTAGGCATATATATTCCGTTCTTACGCATATATATTCAGTTCTTACACATATATATTCAGTTCTTACACATATACATTCAGTTCTTACGCATATATATTCAGTTCTTACACATATATATTCAGCTCTTACACATATATATTCAGTTCTTACACATATATATTCAGTTCTTACACATATATATTCAGTTCTTACACATATATATTCCGTTCTAACGCATATATATTCAGTTCTTACACATATATATTCAGATCTTACACATATATATTTAGTTCTTACACATATATATTTAGTTCTTACTCATATATATTCCATTCTTACGCATATATATTCCGTTCTTACACATATATATTCAGTTCTTACACATATATATTCAGTTCTTACACATATATATTCAGTTCTTACACATATATATTCAGTTCTTACCCATATATATTCCGTTCTAACGCATATATATTCCGTTCTTACGCATATATTCCGTTTTTGCGCATATATTCAGTTCTTACGCATATATTCAGTTCTTACGCATATATACTCCGTTCTTACACATATATATTCAGTTCTTACACATATATATTCAGTTCTTACACATATATATTCAGTTCTTTCACGTATATATTCAGTTCTTACACATATATAATCAGTTCTTAAGCATATATATTCCGTTCTTACGCATATTTATTCCGTTATTACGCATATATATTCAGTTCTTAGGCATATATATTCCGTTCTTACGCATATATATTCAGTTCTTACACTTATATATTATCTCAGTTCTTACACATATATATTCAGATCTTACACATATATATTCAGTTCTTACACATATATATTTAGTTCTTACTCATATATATTCCTTTCTTACGCATATATATTCCGTTCTTACACATATATATTCAGTTCTTACACATATATATTCAGTTCTTACACATATATATTCAGTTCTTACACATATATATTCAGTTCTTACCCATATATATTCCGTTCTTACGCATATATATTCCGTTCTTACGCATATATATTCCGTTTTTGCGCATATATTCAGTTCTTACGCATATATTCAGTTCTTACGCATATATACTCCGTTCTTACACATAATTATTCAGTTCTTACACATATATATTCAGTTCTTACACATATATATTCAGTTCTTTCACGTATATATTCAGTTCTTACACATATATATTCAGTTCTTAAGCATATATATTCCGTTCTTACGCATATATATTCCGTTCTTACGCATATATATTCAGTTCTTACACATATATATTCCGTTCTTAAGCATATATATTCCGTTCTTACGCATATATATTCCGTTCTTACGCATATATATTCCGTTCTTACGCATATATATTCCGTTCTTACGCGTATATATTCCGTTCTAACCCATATATATTCCGTTCTTACGCATATATATTCAGTTCTTACACATATATATTCAGTTCTTAAACATATATATTCAATTCTTACACATATATATTCAGTTCTTACACATATATATTCAGTTCTTACACATATATATTCAGTTTTTACACATATATTCAGTTCTGACAAATATATATTCCGTTCTTACGCATATATACTCAGTTCTTACGCATATATTCAGTTCTTACGCATATATATTCAGTTCTTACACATATATATTCAGTTCTTACGCATATATATTCCGTTCTTACGCAAATATATTCCGATCTTACGCATATATATTCAGTTCTTACACATATACATTCAGTTCTTACACATATATATTCAGTTCTTACACATATATATTCAGATCTTACACATATATATTCCGTTCTTACGCATATATATTCAGTTCTTACACATATATATTCAGTTCTTACACATATATTCAGTTCTTACACATATATATTCAGTTCTTACACATATATATTCCGTTCTTATACATATATATTCAGTTCTTACACATATATATTCAGTTCTTACACATATAAATTCAGTTCTTACGCATATATATTCCGTTCTTACGCATATATATTCAGTTCTTACACATATATATTCTGTTCTTACGCATATATATTCAGATCTTACGCATATATATTCAGTTCTTTCGCATATATATTCAGTTCTTACACATATATATTCCGTTTTTACGCATATATATTCAGTTCTTACGCATATATATTCCGTTCTTACGCATATATATTCAGTTCTTACGCATATATATTCAGTTCTTTCGCATATATATTCAGTTCTTACGCATATATATTCCGTTCTTACGCATATATATTTAGTTCTTACACATATATATTCAGTTCTTACACATATATATTCCGTTCTTACGCATATATATTCCATTTTTACGCATATATATTCCGTTCTTACGCATCTATATTCCTTTCTTACGCATATATATTCAGTTCTTACGCATATATATTCAGTTCTTACGCATATATATTCAGTTCTTACGCATATATATTCAGTTCTTTCGCATATATATTTAGTTCTTACGCATATATATTCCGTTCTTACGCATATATATTCAGTTTTTACGCATATATATTCAGTTGTTACACATATATATTCAGTTCTTACTCATATATATTCCGTTCTTACGCATATATATTCCGTTTTTACACATATATATTCAGTTCTTACACATATATATTCAGTTCTTACACATATATATTCAGTTCTTACACATATATATTCAGTTCTTACGCATATATTCCGTTCTTACGCATATATATTCAGCTCTTACGCATATATATTCAGTTCTTATGCATATATTCAGTTCTTACTCATTGATTTTCAGTTTTTACGCATATATATTTAGTTGTTACACATATATATTCAGTTCTTACACATATATATTCAGTTCTTACGCATATATATTCAGTTCTTACACATATATATTCAGTTCTTTCACGTATATATTCAGTTCTTACACATATATATTCAGTTCTTAAGCATATATATTCCGTTTTTACGCATATATATTCCGTTATTACGCATATATATTCAGTTCTTAGGCATATTTATTCCGTTCTTACGCATATATATTCAGTTCTTAGACATATATATTATCTCAGTTCTTACACATATATATTCAGTTCTTACACATATATATTCAGTTCTTACACATATATATTCAGTTCTTACACATATATATTCAGTTTTTACGCATTTATATTCCTGTCTTACGCATATATATTCATTTCTTACGCATATATATTCCGTTCTTACGCATATATATTCAGTTCTTAGGCATATATATTCCGTTCTTACGCATATATATTCAGTTCTTACACATATATATTCAGTTCTTACACATATACATTCAGTTCTTACGCATATATATTCAGTTCTTACACATATATATTCAGCTCTTACACATATATATTCAGTTCTTACACATATATATTCAGTTCTTACACATATATATTCAGTTCTTACACATATATATTCCGTTCTAACGCATATATATTCAGTTCTTACACATATATATTCAGATCTTACACATATATATTCAGTTCTTACACATATATATTTAGTTCTTACTCATATATATTCCATTCTTACGCATATATATTCCGTTCTTACACATATATATTCAGTTCTTACACATATATATTCAGTTCTTACACATATATATTCAGTTCTTACACATATATATTCAGTTCTTACCCATATATATTCCGTTCTTACGCATATATATTCCGTTCTTACGCATATATATTCCGTTTTTGCGCATATATTCAGTTCTTACGCATATATTCAGTTCTTACGCATATATACTCCGTTCTTACACATATATATTCAGTTCTTACAAATATATATTCAGTTCTTTCACGTATATATTCAGTTCTTACACATATATATTCCGTTCTTACGCATATATATTCCGTTCTTACGCGTATATATTCCGTTATTACGCATATATATTCAGTTCTTAGGCATATTTATTCCGTTCTTACGCATATATATTCAGTTCTTAGACATATATATTATCTCAGTTCTTACACATATATATTCAGTTCTTACACATATATATTCAGTTCTTACACATATATATTCAGTTCTTACACATATATATTCAGTTTTTACGCATTTATATTCCTGTCTTACGCATATATATTCATTTCTTACGCATATATATTCCGTTCTTACGCATATATATTCAGTTCTTAGGCATATATATTCCGTTCTTACGCATATATATTCAGTTCTTACACATATATATTCAGTTCTTACACATATACATTCAGTTCTTACGCATATATATTCAGTTCTTACACATATATATTCAGCTCTTACACATATATATTCAGTTCTTACACATATATATTCAGTTCTTACACATATATATTCAGTTCTTACACATATATATTCCGTTCTAACGCATATATATTCAGTTCTTACACATATATATTCAGATCTTACACATATATATTCAGTTCTTACACATATATATTTAGTTCTTACACATATATATTCCATTCTTACGCATATATATTCCGTTCTTACACATATATATTCAGTTCTTACACATATATATTCAGTTCTTACACATATATATTCAGTTCTTACACATATATATTCAGTTCTTACCCATATATATTCCGTTCTTACGCATATATATTCCGTTCTTACGCATATATATTCCGTTTTTGCGCATATATTCAGTTCTTACGCATATATTCAGTTCTTACGCATATATACTCCGTTCTTACACATATATATTCAGTTCTTACAAATATATATTCAGTTCTTTCACGTATATATTCAGTTCTTACACATATATATTCCGTTCTTACGCATATATATTCCGTTCTTACGCGTATATATTCCGTTCTAACCCATATATATTCCGTTCTTACGCATATATATTCAGTTCTTACACATATATATTCAGTTCTTACAAATATATATTCAATTATTACACATATATATTCAGTTCTTACACATATATATTCAGTTCTTACACATATATATTCAGTTTTTACACATATATTCAGTTCTGACAAATATATATTCCGTTCTTACGCATATATACTCAGTTCTTACGCATATATTCAGTTCTTACGCATATATATTCAGTTCTTACACATATATATTCAGTTCTTACGCATATATATTCCGTTCTTACGCATATATATTCCGATCTTAAGCATATATATTCAGTTCTTACATATATATATTCAGTTCTTACACATATATATTCAGTTCTTACACATATATATTCAGATCTTACACATATCTATTCCGTTCTTACGCATATATATTCAGTTCTTACACATATATATTCAGTTCTTACACATATATTCAGTTCTTACACATATATATTCAGTTCTTACACATATATATTCCGTTCTTATACATATATATTCAGTTCTTACACATATATATTCCGTTCTTACACACATATATTCAGTTCTTACGCATATATATTCAGTTCTTACGCATATATATTCAGATCTTACGCATATATATTCCATTCTTACGCATATATATTCAGTTCTTACGCATATATATTCCATTCTTACGCATATATATTCAGTTCTTACGCATATATATTCCGTTCTTACGCATATATATTCAGTTCTTACGCATATATATTCAGTTCTTTCGCATATATATTCAGTTCTTACGCATATATATTCCGTTCTTACGCATATATATTCAGTTCTTACACATATATATTCAGTTCTTACACATATATATTCCGTTCTTACGCATATATATTCCATTTTTACGCATATATATTCCGTTCTTACGCATCTATATTCCTTTCTTACGCATATATATTCAGTTCTTACGCATATATATTCAGTTCTTACGCATATATATTCAGTTCTTACGCATATATTTTCAGTTCTTACGCATAAACATTCAGTTCTTACACATATATATTCAGTTCTTACATATATATATTCAGTTCTTACACATATATATTCAGTTCTTACACATATATATTCAGTCTTTACACATATACTTTCAGTTCTTACGCATATATATTCAGTTCTTACACATATATATTCAGCTCTTACACATATATATTCAGTTCTTACACATATATATTCAGTTCTTACACATATATATTCAGTTCTTACACATATATATTCCGTTCTTACGCATATATATTCAGTTCTTACACATATATATTCAGATCTTACACATATATATTCAGTTCTTACACATATATATTTAGTTCTTACTCATATATATTCCATTCTTACACACATATATTCAGTTCTTACACATATATATTCAGTTCTTACACATATATATTCAGTTCTTACACATATATATTCAGTTCTTACCCATATATATTCCGTTCTTACGCATATATATTCCGTTCTTACGCATATATATTCCGTTTTTACGCATATATTCAGTTCTTACGCATATATTCAGTTCTTACGCATATATACTCCGTTCTTACACATATATATTCAGTTCTTACACATATATATTCAGTTCTTACACATATATATTCAGTTCTTACGCATATATATTCAGTTCTTTCGCATATATATTTAGTTCTTACGCATATATATTCAGTTCTTACGCATATATATTCAGTTCTTTCGCATATATATTTAGTTATTACGCATATATATTCCGTTCTTACGCATATATATTCAGTTCTTACACATATATATTCAGTTCTTACACATATATATTCCGTTCTTACGCATATATATTCCATTCTTACGCATATATATTCCGTTCTTACGCATATATATTCCGTTCTTACGCATATATATTCAGTTCTTACGCATATATATTCAGTTCTTACGCATATATATTCAGTTCTTACGCATATATTTTCAGTTCTTACGCATATATATTCAGTTCTTACGCATATATTCAGTTCTTACGCATATATATTCAGTTCTTACGCATATATATTCAGTTCTTTCGCATATATATTCAGTTCTTACGCATATATATTCCGTTCTTACACATATATATTCAGTTCTTACACATATATATTCCGTTCTTACGCATATATATTCCGTTCTTACGCATAGATATTCTGTTCTTACGCATATATATTCCGTTCTTACGCATAAATATTCCGTTATTACGCATATATATTCAGTTCTTAGGCATATATATTCCGTTCTGACGCATATATATTCAGTTCTTACACGTATATATTCAGTTCTAACACATATATATTCAGTTCTTACACATATATATTCAGTTCTTAAACATACATATTCAGTTCTTACACATATATATTCAGTTCTTACGCATATATATTCCGGTCTTACGCATATATATTCATTTCTTACGCATATATTCCGTTCTTACGCATATATATTCAGTTCTTGGGCATATATATTCCGTTCTTACGCATATATATTTAGTTCTTACACATATATATTCAGTTCTTACACATATACATTCAGTTCTAAGGCATATATATTCAGTTCTTACACATATATATTCAGCTCTTACACATATATATTCAGTTCTTACACATATATATTCAGTTCTTACACATATATATTCCGTTCTTACGCATATATATTCAGTTCTTACACATATATATTCAGATATTACACATATATATTCAGTTCTTACACATATATATTTAGTTCTTACTCATATATATTCCATTCTTACGCATATATATTCCGTTCTTACACATATATATTTAGTTCTTACACATATATATTCAGTTCTTACACATATATTCAGTTCTTACACATATATATTCTGTTCTTACACATATATATTCCGTTCTTATACATATATATTCAGTTCTTACACATATATATTCAGTTCTTACACATATAAATTCAGTTCTTACGCATATATATTCCGTTCTAACGCATATATATTCAGTTCTTACACATATATATTCAGTTCTTACGCATATATATTCAGTTCTTACGCATATATATTCAGATCTTACGCATATATATTCAGTTCTTTCGCATATATATTCAGTTCTTACGCATATATATTCCGTTCTTACGCATATATATTCAGTTCTTACGCATATATATTCCGTTCTTACGCATATATATTCAGTTCTTACGCATATATATTCAGTTTTTTCGCATATATATTTAGTTCTTACGCATATATATTCAGTTCTTACGCATATATATTCAGTTCTTTCGCATATATATTTAGTTATTACGCATATATATTCCGTTCTTACGCATATATATTCAGTTCTTACACATATATATTCAGTTCTTACACATATATATTCCGTTCTTACGCATATATATTCCATTCTTACGCATATATATTCCGTTCTTACGCATATATATTCCGTTCTTACGCATATATATTCAGTTCTTACGCATATATATTCAGTTCTTACGCATATATATTCAGTTCTTACGCATATATTTTCAGTTCTTACGCATATATATTCAGTTCTTACGCATATATTCAGTTCTTACGCATATATATTCAGTTCTTACGCATATATATTCAGTTCTTACGCATATATATTCAGTTCTTTCGCATATATATTCAGTTCTTACGCATATATATTCCGTTCTTACACATATATATTCAGTTCTTACACATATATATTCCGTTCTTACGCATATATATTCCGTTCTTACGCATAGATATTCCGTTCTTACGCATATATATTCCGTTCTTACGCATAAATATTCCGTTATTACGCATATATATTCAGTTCTTAGGCATATATATTCCGTTCTGACGCATATATATTCAGTTCTTACACATATATATTCAGTTCTTACACATATATATTCAGTTCTTACACATATATATTCAGTTCTTACACATATATATTCAGTTCTTACACATATATATTCAGTTCTTACGCATATATATTCCGGTCTTACGCATATATATTCATTTCTTACGCATATATTCCGTTCTTACGCATATATATTCAGTTCTTAGGCATATATATTCCGTTCTTACGCATATATATTTAGTTCTTACACATATATATTCAGTTCTTACACATATACATTCAGTTCTAAGGCATATATATTCAGTTCTTACACATATATATTCAGCTCTTACACATATATATTCAGTTCTTACACATATATATTCAGTTCTTACACATATACATTCCGTTCTTACGCATATATATTCAGTTCTTACACATATATATTCAGATCTTACACATATATATTCAGTTCTTACACATATATATTTAGTTCTTACTCATATATATTCCATTCTTACGCATATATATTCCGTTCTTACACATATATATTTAGTTCTTACACATATATATTCAGTTCTTACACATATATATTCAGTTCTTACACATATATATTCAGTTCTTACCCATATATATTCCGTTCTTACGCATATATATTCCGTTCTTACGCATATATATTCCGTTTTTACACATATATTCAGTTCTTACGCATATATTCAGTTCTTACGCATATATACTCCGTTCTTACACATATATATTCAGTTCTTACACATATATATTCAGTTCTTAAGCATATATATTCCGTTCTTACGCATATATATTCCGTTCTTACGCATATATATTCAGTTCTTACACATATATATTCCGTTCTTAAGCATATATATTCCGTTCTTACGCATATATATTCCGTTTTTACGCATATATATTCCGTTCTAACGAATATATATTCCGTTCTTACCCATATATATTCCGTTCTTAGGCATATATATTCAGTTCTTACGCATATATATTCAGTTCCTACACATATATATTCAGTTCTTACACATATATATTCAATTCTTACACATATATATTCAGTTCTTACACATATATATTCAGTTCTTACACATATATATTCAGTTTTTACACATATATTCAGTTCTGACAAATATATATTCCGTTCTTACGCATATATATTCAGTTCTTACGCATATATTCAGTTCTTACGCATATATATTCAGTTCTTACGCATATATATTCAGTTCTTACACATATATATTCAGTTCTTACGCATATATATTCCGTTCTTACGCATATATATTCCGATCTTACGCATATATATTCAGTTCTTACACATATACATTCAGTTCTTACACATATATATTCAGTTCTTACACATATATATTCAGATCTTACACATATATATTCCGTTCTTACGCATATATATTCAGTTCTTACACATATATATTCAGTTCTTACACATATATTCAGTTCTTACACATATATATTCAGTTCTTACACATATATATTCCGTTCTTATACATATATATTCAGTTCTTACACATATATATTCAGTTCTTACACATATAAATTCAGTTCTTACGCATATATATTCCGTT
Organism: Cyrtodaria siliqua; assembly: GCA_037043455.1. Taxonomy (NCBI): domain Eukaryota; kingdom Metazoa; phylum Mollusca; class Bivalvia; order Adapedonta; family Hiatellidae; genus Cyrtodaria; species Cyrtodaria siliqua. The sequence goes on from JAWPHD010022135.1 coordinate 25,342, forward strand.
CTTACGCATATATATTCAGTTCTTACACATATATATTCAGTTCTTACGCATATATATTCAGTTCTTACGCATATATATTCAGATCTTACGCATATATATTCAGTTCTTTCGCATATATATTCAGTTCTTACGCATATATATTCCGTTCTTACGCATATATATTCAGTTCTTACGCATATATATTCCGTTCTTACGCATATATATTCAGTTCTTACGCATATATATTCAGTTCTTTCGCATATATATTAAGTTCTTACGCATATATATTCCGTTCTTACGCATATATATTCAGTTCTTACACATATATATTCAGTTCTTACACATATATATTCCGTTCTTACGCATATATATTCCATTTTTACGCATATATATTCCGTTCTTACGCATCTATATTCCTTTCTTACGCATATATATTCAGTTCTTACGCATATATATTCAGTTCTTACGCATATATATTCAGTTCTTACGCATATATTTTCAGTTCTTACGCATATACATTCAGTTCTTACACATATATATTCAGTTCTTACACATATATATTCAGTTCTTACACATATATATTCAGTTCTTACACACATATAATCAGTTCTTACGCATATATTCCGTTCTTACGCATATATATTCAGTTATTACGCATATATATTCAGTTCTTACGCATATATTCAGTTCTTACGCATTTATTTTCAGTTTTTACGCATATATATTCAGTTGTTACACATATATATTCAGTTCTTACTCATATATATTCCGTT
>JAWPHD010022136.1:0-26091 GCA_037043455.1 Cyrtodaria siliqua
AAGATACCACAAACAAGTCATTGCGTTTAGAGGTAATGTTGCAATCCAGTCAATCAATACCTGTATAATATACCAGAAACAAGTCAGTGCGTTTAGAGGTAATGTTGCATTCCAGTCAATCAATACCTGTATAAGATACCAGAAACAAGTCAGTGCGTTTAGAGGTAATGTTGCATTCCAGTCAATCAATACCTGTATAAGATACGAGAAACAAGTCAGTGCGTTTAGAGGTGATGTTGCATTCCAGTCAATCAATACCTGTATAAGATACCAGAAACAAGTCATTGCGTTTAGAGGTAATGTTGCATTCCAGTCAATTAATACCTGTATAAGATACCAGAAACAAGTCATTGCGTTTAGAGGTAATGTTGCATTCCAGTCAATCAATACCTGTATAAGATACCAGAAATAAGTCATTGCGTTTAGAGGTAATGTTGCATTCCAGTCAGTCACTATCAGCATTGGAGCCAAAGATATAAACTAAACAGATCAAAACAAAAGGTGTATACAGATCAAAACAAAAGGTGTATACATAAACGGCCAAACATGGCCTGAGAACACACGATTTGCTACAAATTACACTTCCTGTCTGTATTGTCCTTTCCCTTTGATGTTCAACCTAAAATCCGCCTCTTTCAACATACATGTAATACCGGACAACAAGGCATTATGCAGAGGTCCAGCTTGCTCATTGTTACATTGAAATACATCTTTCAATACACTCTGGTGGACATCATAATTCATTTACTTCCGTTATAGTGTAAACAAGATGAACTTTGTTTTTGACACAGTATTCTTAAGGTTATTTCATTGTCAAACTCGTGCACAATTTCAAGAAAAAAAAACTTCAAATAAACGTTCTTGCAAATGAAAGGCCGTTTACTTTAGTTAATATGTGAACAATATTTTTAACTAATACAAGAACGTATTCAAATATATTTTGCAATGCAGAAGCCCTGTACTCAAGTTATTATCAACACAAGCCCGCAAGCATCAATGTTACTTTTTTAACAAAATAAAGGGCAGTGACTCCGTACAGAAACCATCAATTTTTCAAATTGTCAGATTTGTGCAAGATCCAATTATAATAAAACGAGTATGAAACGTTTTAGGAGAAATAGTCAAAATAGAACCGACGAAGAAGGAGCTTTATGGTAATACCAGATCATAGTACAGAAATAACCTAGGACTGGGACTTTATGGTAATACCAAGACATACCAAGACTGGGACTTCATGGTAATTCACAGACCATAGTATAGAACTAACCCAGGACTGGATTTTATGGTAATGCACAGACCATAGTAAAAAATAACTGAGGACAAAGACATGATGGTAATACCCAGAAAATAGTATATAAATAAATGAGGTCTGGGACATTATGGTTATACCCAGACCACAGCATAGAAATAACTGATGACTGGGACATTATGGTAATACACAGATCTTAGTATAGAAATAACTGAGGACTGGAACTTATTGGTAATACCCAGACCACACAGTATAGAAATAACTGAGGACTGGAACTTGATGGTAATACCCATTCCACAGTATAGAAATAACTGAGGTCTGGGACTTTATAGTAATACACATACCATAGTATAGAAATAACCGAAGACTGGTGGCCTATGATAATACCCAAACCGAGGACCTTATGGTAATAACCAGACCACAGCATAGAAATAACCACGGACTATGACTTTATGGTAATACCCAGACTATAATATAGAAATAACTGAGGACTTGGACATTATGGTAATACCCAGACCATAGTATAGAAATAACTGAGGACTGTGACATTATGGTAATACCCAGACCACAGCATATACATAACCACGGACTATGACTTTATGGACCATAATATAGAAATAACCCAGGACTGGGACCTTATGGTAATACCCAGACCATAGTATAGAAATAACTGAGGACTGTGACATTATGGTAATACCAAGACGATAGTATAAAAATAACTGAGGACTTGGACATTATGGTAATACCCAGACCATAGTATAGAAATAACTGAAGACTGTGACATTATGGTAATACCCAGACCATAGTAGAGAAATAACTGAGGACTGTCACTTTATCGTAATAGCCAGATCATAGTTTGGAAATAATTGAGGGCTGGGACCTTATGGTAATATCCAGATCTTAGTATAGAAATAACTGAGGACTGGAACTTGATGGTAATACCCAGACCATAGTTTAGAAATAACTGAGTACTGGAACCTGATGGTAATACCCAGACCACAGTACAGAAATAACTGAGGACTGGACTTATTGGTAATGCAGAGATCATAGTATATACAAATAACTGGGGACTGGGACTTTATAGTAATGCACAGACCATAGAAATAATCGAGGACTGGCGCCTTATGGTAATACCCAGACAATATTATAGAAATAGCCGAAAACTGCGACATTATGGTAATACTCAGATCCTAGTATTGAAATAACTGAGGACTGGCACTTCATAGTCATACCCAGATCATAGTATTGAAATAACTGAGGACTGGGACTTTATGCTAATTCCCAGATCATAGTATGGAAATGACTTTATAGTACTGCTCAGATCATAATATAGCTAAAACTGAGAACTGGGACTTTATGCTAATTCCCAGATCATATTATGGAAATGACTGAGCACTGGGACTTGATGCTAATACCCAGAATGTAGTATATAAATAACTGCGGACTGGGACATTAAGGTAATACCCAGATCATAGTATAGAATTAACTGAGGACTGGGCCTTTATAGTAATACACTGACCGTAGTATGGAAATAACCGAGGACTGGAACAGTATGGTAGTTCAAAGACCATAGTATAGAAATAACTGAGGACTGGGACTTTATGATAATACTCATACATTCATTTGAATGATTAAACAATACTTAGTCTGGGTAATGGAACCACCTATTCGAAAGTTAAGAAAGAAATCAAAATTATCGTTTTCCGCTTCCACACTGCCCACACTGTCAAAAAAGTCAATGGAAATCTCAAGCATTATCCATGTACTAATGCTATTGTGTAAACGAGCTGACATTCCATTATTTCAGGAAAAAACAAGGTCAATAACTTTATAGCGCATGCGTCATTTTGCTTCTTGTCCAACTCATTCGAGATCTTTTAAAACATTATTTTAAATAAATTGCATTCAAAGCAGAAGTCGTTTACTTAATTTCTTTAACATAAGTAATCAATGTCGAATTTGTCGTTTATTTTTAAAAAAATCATGGCAATATCATCATATTGATGCGATGATCATAGCGATGCTTATTGTCTAAATAACTCTAGATCTCAGTGAAGCACTCAGATGCCGTTCATTCAAATAATTATGTTTTCAAGATGAAACTTGCTTTGCTTCTGAATGCCAATACTTCAGTTCACTCATGTAGTTATTTTTGGATAGATTCTTTTAAAATAAACAAATGTGTTTTTTTTTGTTTTTTTTCTTTGTTTCTAAATCAAAACCCTTGTATTTAAATTAATGTCTTCACAGACTAAAAGATGTCTATTTTAATTATAAATTAGAAGCAGCCATCTTTTAAAGAAAACGTTAATATTGTACATTTGTCCGAGAGTTTAATTAATAAAATCGTCACGTCACATTTCTTGAAACTCTGAAACCTGTCCTAACGTTTATCGTGTTCAATACAAACCTCTAACGCGCGATGGATGGACAACGGACAACGCAACACCGCACAAACTCACCTAGTCTTTGGGCAATAAAGTTTAAAATTACAAAATTATTAAAAAACATAACAAACCTTTGGTTATCAATTTTTCTTAATTGTATGTAAAAGTGTAATTAATTGTCACCTGGAAATTCCTGGTTGCTTGTGGAATTGTTCTGCTTCCTGTTGAAAAATAATGTGAACATTTGCACTTCAAAATATTGCATACCAACAGAAAAGGAAACCCTATAATTTCTCTTTTTTGATATCTTCATTGCAGTAAGACCTATAAAATTATTTGTTTCCTATTTCTGCGGAGATGATCAGCTTTTTGTTTCATGTCGAAGTCTAAACATTAAAAATAAACACTCGAACAAACCACTCGTGAAAATGAATTTGCCTTATATATTGCATACATATCCGTATGACACTTTGTTATCAGTTAATTCTCTTATTTGGCGGATTTAGAAATTATTATTTTAAACGGAATACTCCGTCGAATAAGAATATTCGCTGATTATTAATCAATTACAGTAAATAAATACATATAGAGTTTAAGTATTTTATGTACAAATATGTATAAACTATACACAGACAATTAATGTATTGTCACAGTCTGGTCACTAGACAAGCAGAAGTTATATATTAATTGTTATAAAAGGAACATCCTCCGATTCAATCGCAAATACACACGTCCATGGAGTTAATCTAAGGTCGGTTATGCATAATAAATATATATAGTATATGTAAGTTAAAGAGAATGCAACGTATGTACTCTCAAACACTAATGACACGCATTATTCAATTTATTGAAACACGCCGTATATACGCTCAAACTTTCATAATACAAACCACATAATTTGTAAATATCATACCTTATGCATCTGATGACTATTACTAAAACAATGCTCATGACAACAAATGCGCCTAGCGCCCCACCTACACCGGTGTATATGGCCACATTATTGTTCCCACCACCATCAACAGCAAGTTCTGTTTTCGGAGCTAAATATCAAGAAAATGCAGACGTATTAGCATTTGATACAAAATTAACAAGTTAAATATTGATTTTAATAGCGCTAAATATAACCTTGTAAGTTAACATTGCCTGGTGTAATACTGTGTGTTATCTATGAAACTAACACTTCACCTCAAAACAATCATATCTCGACTTGTTTTTAGCGAATGATGTGTTTGTGTTTGCGCCCTAGTTATTACATAATGCCTATTAGTGTTAAAAATGCTACAACATACCAATAAATAGCCGTGGTCTATTGGTTCAGCGTACATCCTTCAAAACTTAAAAGTGCAAGTCTGTGGTTCAAATCCCGTTCCGGGTAACTATTTTGTTATCACATATATTCTGAAGCCGTATATGTATCAATATTTCCTGTACGGAGGCTAAATAAAATGTAAAATTGTACGCATCGATTTCTGCCTTATATACCGACTTTTGGGGTGTTCGTCGATTTGAAACTACTTCAAACCTGACTCATTCATATTCATGAGCGTTAAGGCACGTTATGTTACATTATGAGTTATGCGATACATATAATCCAACAGTGTTACTATTGAACTACTTAAACTCATTGTCAGAAATGTATATCGACAAGCCGTCGCATCATATCATGTTGCAAACTCGTTTAATAAATTCATCCTCCTATCTTCTATTCATATTTTCTAATATACAAAAAAAACATCAAACGGCAAAACAAAACATGTGTTGACAAATATTTAAAAACTTTAACTGACCATTAAAATTAAAATTGAATATATATTATAAGACAGTTGTATGTGCATATTTATGATTACCTTGGCTACATGTTAAACCCGTGTAACCGTCCTTACAGCCGTATATGCAGAACCCGTCAATATGGCTGCAAACAGTCTCGTTGTTGCCAGGATCAATACAGTTGGCACTGCACTCTCTTTCACACGATTTGCCGTAGTATGTTGGTTTGCAAGGATCGCAAAGACCATTACCGCTGTCACACTCTCCATTTAAGCATCCGTCTGAACAAGGGCAACATCCCGTCATGTACGGGAACCAGCCAGTCTTGTGGCAAGATCTACAAGTGTTTCCGCTTCCGTTTATTTTACATTCAGAAGTTGAACATTCACAGTCATTGTGTAAACTACTCAAACTGTATGTACCGGGTTTGCAGGCTGTGCAATAATCTTTATTTACGCATTTAAGACATGAAGGCGAGCAAGAATCGGAGCAAGTTGGACCAAACAAATTGTCATCACAGATCTGGCACAGACTTGGAGATGTGCATGTCGCGCACCCAACAGAACATTGTATACACTTCGTTCTTAACAGGAAGTAGTCAATATTACACGATGTACAGATGTTTGGCGATGAACATGTCGCGCACCCAACCGGGCATTTGGTACACGTAGTTCCTAATAGGACGTACCCAGTTGTACACGATGAACAGCCGTTTGATATTGAGCATCCAGAACACCTAGTCGGACATTGTATCGAACATATATTTCCTTTCAGAACGTAGCCAATAATGCATGATGCACAGACGTTTGGAGAGGAACATGATGAGCATTCAGACGGACATTGTATACATGTATTTCCTGACAGGACGTAGCCAATAATGCATGATGCACAGACGTTTGGAGAGGAACATGATGAGCATTCAGACGGACATTGTATACATGTATTTCCTGACAGGACGTAGCCAATAATGCATGAGGCACAGACGATTGGAGAGGAACATGACGAGCATTCAGACGGACATTGTATACATGTGTGTCCTGACAGGACGTAGACAATAATGCATGATGCACAGACGTTTGGAGAGGAACATGACGAGCATTCAGAAGGACATTGTATACATGTATTTCCTGACAGGACGTAGCCAATAATGCATGAGGCACAGACGTTTGGAGAGGAACATGACGAGCATTCGGACGGACATTGTATACATGTATTTCCTGACAGGACGTATCCAGTAATACATGATGTACACACGTTTGAAAATGAGCAAGTAGAGCAAACAGCTGGACAGTGTACGCAAGCATTTTCTGATAATACATAATCAGTCATGCACGATAAACACACGTTTGGAGATGAGCATGTCTCACACCCTACTGAACAGTGACTGCATGCATTTTGTAACAGAACGTATCCATTAATACATGATGTACACACATGTTCAGGTGTGCATGTCGCACAACTAGTTGGACATGACATACATGTATTGTCAACAAGTGTGTAACCCTCGAAGCATGCACTACAACTTCCATGACCGGTTAGGTAACATTGTGAACATCCACCATAACACAATGATTCGCAAGAGTCACCCCATTTTCCAAATTCACAGCACCTTGTGTTGAATATGTAATGTCCTTCGTAACAGCCAGTACATGTTCCTGTTGAAATATCACATGTTTTGCAGTTACCCGTGCATTCCGACAGGCAGTCGTTGTACCACTTTCCTTCAGGACATGAATCACAGACAGTTGAAGATGAGCATGTTAAGCATTGCCATGGACAATTAGTACAGTGACCTGTTGATAAATCAAAATAGTAGGAATTTGCACAACCGTTGTCACACACACCTTTGTTTACCGCACAAGCATTATCTTTACAATTTGAATCTAGACAAGTAGTGGCACATGTTGATCCCCATTTACCAGATACGCATGAATAACAATTATTATTTTCGGAACAGGAGACACAAGTTGACCTGCATTGAATACAGTTACCATTTGAACCTTGGTAGTAACCTGTCTTACATCCGTAGTTACAGTTAGTTTTAAAGCAATCACCTCCTTGGCATAAACTACAGTCATAAGAACACGTCGTACTGTAGAAGCCAGAGTCACACGTGTCACAGTATGACGCAGACGTACATGATGCACAATGCAATGGACACCGAAAACATTGGTCACTAGAACTGTACTGATTAATTTCGCACGCTTTGCAATACCCAGCTTTGATGCCTGTAATAGAAGACAACACAAATAAATAATATTTCATAACGTTATTACACACATTATTTATACTCATACAGTTACTAATACTATGATTTGCTATACTCAAAATAACGTGTTATCATGCTCATAATTAGGCTCCTTTTTTCTAGTATATGTATTGGTTTTAGGTAGGTTACGATGGCACGATAAACACGTATCATTAAATAATGAAAATGGTATGATCGTTGGACAAACCATTTGTCTTATGAGCAGGTTAAGTATATGTGTCATCGAAACACGACAACAAGACGCAATTTTATTAAGTTCGTTGTGTCTCACATTTACTTACCTAGAACTAGAACAGTTAAGACTCTGAGCAGATAGAGAAGTTCCATGTCACTGTAATCTGAAAATATACTGACATGATTGAATCGAATTTATTATATTTCTATTGGTGAAAGATTAGGATTTCTCAGCGAAAAAATATTCATAATCGCTAAATATTAATAACTAACTCCGAACACAAAACTAACTAATAAATACTGATAAAGGTGATCCTTTTGGAGCAACAAACACAATTAAGAGAATAAAGCAGCAGACTCGGTTTTATTGAGTCTGTTCATGATAAGTAATGAAAGAAGCAAGTTTGACGTTGAGTCATGGTGTCAATAAAGTGTAGATGACGTCGACGTCATCCGCCGATAAATTTCATAAAAATGAACAATTTCGGTTAAATTCATACATGCACGGCTTTCAAATATAATAACAATATTATTTAACTGCTTATTTCTTTATAGAGAAATCCTTCACTGGGTGGTAGGCGTGTTGTGTTGTTTCACTATCTCGCAGACGCCCATTCCTGAAAATAACCACTTGTTTACCATCTCGTGAAGGACTTTACTATATTCGATCCCAGCAGTTAATTAATCTCTCTATATATAACCGATGAAGAAAGGTATTCATGTTACATAAACCTTTTTGAAAAAAACACTAGATCACATATTATACTGGAATACGTATTATCCGCCACACAAAAAACATATACAATCTATCAGATAGTCTCAACGAGTGGGACACAAATGAAATAAGTACAGTAAATGTGCTAATATTATACAAACTTGAACAAGTCAATACACAGCTTAATTATATACATGGTTAACGTCTCTGACTTGAAATCACGTGCCCCTCAACGCTGTAGGTTCGATCCCTCAGGGGCCTAGGAATATTTATGTGAGGAAGCTATCCAGCTGGCTTGCGGAACGTCGGTGGTTCTACCCAGGTGCCCGCCCGTGCACAAAAATTGCCCGGAGGGCACCTGGGGTCTTCCTCCACCAATGGAAGCTGGAAAGTCGCCATATGACCTTAGCTGTTGGTGCGACTATAAAATCCAATTCAATCAATCAATTATATACAAGCGAGTAGTACAGGGAGTCACTTCAGGGAGTCGATTTACCTATATATCTATACAAATTATCGGCCCTGCCGGCGGGTCATTTTATAGGTAAGTTAAAATCAAAAAATGTCGTCTAGGAAATATTTGAAAATCATAGCTATGAAATGAATCATTCTATATACACACTCATAAAATCAAAACAATATAGTGTCAGAATTTAACGCTACACGAGTGTCCACTGACTTTTGATTTAAACGAACGAGAATAGGTCCGGGTCTGCTATCTTTTGCATGATAACTGTTACGTTGTAAATGTCATTGTTACTTTTCGCTTTTGTACCTTGTGTAACGTAATCTTTATTTGGTGACTCGGGACTTGACTTCTTATAAGGCGTACACGATCTGCACGATCCAAATACATCTAGTATGACTTGCTTGTCAGCCGGTGTATCCGCTATAATGTCAACTAGCACGTACGAGTTAGATTTAGCCGTTGTGACATTATATAGCAGCATGAATGGGGGTTTGTTGTTGTCAAAGATTCTGTCCGCCATTATCCCTATCTGCCTTCGATCAAGAGCGCCATGTACTGAGCATTTCGGTTGATACTGGTAATGTGTTTGCCTTTTGGGAAGGCGGTCTGTAAAGGCAGAATAACGCTCGTGTTTATGTGACTCTCTTGCGTTAACCATTTGGAAATGATGGGACTGTCCACCGCGAGATCTATAAGATCATGCAGTACGATGATTTATTATAAAACGGGTCAAGATCGGTCAGGTCAGCCTGAAATTCGAGTACGCCTTCTCTAATGTAAATGTATTTTCCTAATGAGCTCTTCATCTCCCTATACATACATATATTGCCATTGTCCGTAAAGCCAATAGAAGCTTTTCTATGATCATCGTAGTTGATGTGGTCTTGTTCCAGTATTTTTCTGACGAAGTAACTTTTTCCGCGCATACTACCAACCCCAGAGGGAACATGTGCCGAAATTTAAATTTCTGATACAGCTTCTGGACGTATTCTTTTATTGATTTGGATTCACGTGTCTTTTGTGTATAGCAGACTGTACCTGTACCTGTACCTGTACGGCTTTTTAGTTTTTATCTTTTAATCGCCCGGTACAGTGAAGTCTCGGGTCGTTCTTGCCCGTACTCCTCTAGCCACGTTGAGTACTTGGACCGTTATAACAAAGGTGACCTCTGACGGCAGATTGTAACTAGGCTTAAACCTATTCCGCAATAAAAAAAGAAATGAAATAAATTTAATATTATCAGAACAAATACAGAATATAAAAATAGAGTACGTCACTATAATTTTCAGTAAGTTAAGGCCAGTACCGCGAAATTAATAGATGCAGAATGCAAAAAATCATAACCGTACTGGAAATTACTGCAGGAAGCTACTGCACGCCAAAAAACAAAAAATATAACACTTTATAATTTTGCCGAATATTTTAAAGCCATAAATAATCCGAAAATTATTTATGGCTTTAAAATATTCGGCAAAATTATACCCATTTTTTCATGCTGATTATGATGCTATATATTTTAACGAAAATTTCGTAATTTCTGAAACTCAGGTAATGTTTGATTAATTGTTCCGATAACCGATTCCGAAATCCGTTTCGCAATCTCTGAATTAGGTCAAAACCGTTGTGGAGGCCCTGATATGGTATTAAATGATTTATGTATTCATATAGCAAACCAGTTCACAACCTATATGTCAAACCTATTCAATAAAAGACTTGACTGTGGTTACTTTCCCGGATTTTGGAGTGAAGGATATATCATACCGCTTCACATATACGGAAAGTTAAATGATGTTAGTGATTTTAGGGGAATTACTTTATTGAGTACGTTTGATAAATTGTTAACTATTATTTTAAATAATCGACTTCCCGATTGGGCAGAGGGCAGAGGAATATTATATTTATATAGAATCGCAAACAGGTTTTAGAACGAGTATGGGAATATTTTCGTATTTCATAGTATTATTACTCATATGTTAAACCGAGGTGAGCAATTGTATTGTGCAATGATAGATTTTTCAAAAGCCTTTGACTATGTAGTCAGGGAAAAATATATGGTTTAAATTAATAAAAAATGGAGTTAGCTATAGAGGCAAAATCTTAAATGTAGTTAAATTAAGATATAAAAATGTAAGGTACACAAAAATTCAAATTCGAAAACGAATTGAGCAAATGCTTCGAATGTAATTTAGGCTGTCGTCAAGGGGATTGTTTGTCCCCTTTTATCTTTTCTATGTATCTAAACGATTGAGAAGATGAACTGTTTTTAAAGGAAGCAATGGGGTAGATATTTGGAAGCTTAAATTAATGTTACTTCTGTACGCGGATGACATGATGTTATATTTTCTACAGCAATGGAAATTTGCAATTAGGATTAAATACACTTAGTCATTACTGCAATAAGGGAAGTTAAAAGTAAATAGCAAAACAACAACGGTTATGGTGTGTAGGAAAGGGGATATATTGCCAAGAATAGTAGAGTAGATATTGTTAACACATGTTCGTATCTAGGTATAGTATTTACTATAGGTGGATAATTTTGTGAAGCACAGAAAACCCTTTCTGGACAGAAAAGTATTTTTTTTATACTAAACAGATACATGCACCTGTATACGTTTATTAATACTACACCAAGGCATAGAATTATTTGATAAATTTGTATCACTTATTCTTAATTACGGTAGCGAAGTATGGGGATTTAGCCAGGCCAATCATATCTAAAGAGTTCATTTACAAGTTTGCAAATCATTCTTATGAGTGAAAACGTCTACGCAAAATGATTTGTATATGGTGAATTAGGACGAATAAATTGTCATAATCAGCGATAATATTGTGACCCAGGTCTTGCATTTTGCCTTGCAGTATTAGTATTGTAGTATTGGTGGATGTTAACCTAATGTACCGGAACAGAGTTATAGCGTAGTATTTATAGTCTGTTCCAATGTTTACCTTTACTGGCTTATAATGTCCAGTCTGTGTATGTTGATAAATATATACTCGTCATGAGCGATTGAGTGAGTGAGCGATTATATTGCATGCTGGGTCCTAACACCAATTCCCGCCAAACTAATCAATTCTCCCCACTTCTCCTCTGACTGACTGACAAACAACACCTTACAAATGGTATTGTGGCGATACATGTAATTGTATCTAAAGTTGTTCTTTCACGTGAGTGAAAGAAACCCTTCTAAGATACTACGATCTCTACTTCGAGTCTGGTAAGACATTGTTTGTATATATATTATGTTTAAAATGATGAAATACCGCCGCGTGGGTTTTGTATCGTATTTGTCTCGTTTGTCTATGTTCCGAGTCTTGTATATTAAGTATTCGTTTTGTATTGTTTTAGGTTTATGTCGTATATTGTCGAATCTACCCTTAATAAACCCACGATCCCCGGCAGAAAGCGTTGTCGTATTTATAGCCCCGACGTTCACAAGCTCACAATGGCGCCCAACGTTAAGGAAAGGGATAGAGAGAGGGCGGTAATCGACGGATAAACCAGACCGAAGCACGCATTTGAAGGATCCCGCGAAGGAGTCCAGGAAAATCTAGTGTAGTATCGAGATGTAGTGTGTGTTGGCGTGTGTTTTTTTTTCGGGCCCGAACCAGATTTAGTAATGTGCACAAGTTTTTTTCAAAGTGTTTCTCGCGAGATGAAATCGATTACGAAAAAAAGATGTCACGCAGAGGTCCCACCAACTTAACAGCTGATGGACAAAACATTGTGTAATGGCGCGGAGTGATATGTGTTCTATGTTTTGTGTTATGTGTTAGGCGGTGTATATTTCTGCATCTAGGAAGGACTGTTGGAAATGCTGTAAGTTATCCTTTTCATTTATTTTTATTTGCATATCTAGTATCGTTAGTTAATTTACATGTTATAGCCATATCAGTATCACTCTATCGTTGCGCTTTATCGCTGCAGTCTATTATTGATTAAATCACGTGGTAGCAGTACAGTTTGACCTTCATAAGAATTTCTCGAGAAGTCACTGTGTCAACTTGAGGTTACCACGCTGCTTTGTTATTGTTTTGATTTTGGCTGTCACATGTAAAGGCGATAATAGTTTGCAAATATACGATTTTTTTTCGTTATTTAGATATAGTTTTGAGTCCACTGTGTTGATTCAATAGACTTTTCATTGAAATTGACAGCATTTGCCATGCATATGTGTTTGTTTACTTGTTTACTTTCTGTGAATATATGTTTGTTTACTTTCGGTTTACATTGAGGTTGATGTTGATAGAAGTAGGTTAGTTTATTCTTGAGTGAATTATAGTATTGTGTGTGATTATTATTATATCATCTGGTAGCCACATATAAGATGGTTGTTCAGGTTACTGAGTAAGTTGTTCTTACTGACTTGACAGTTCTTTGACCTGCTTATTTAAACCCATCACTTGAGCACCCTTTATACTATAAATCCCATTCACAAATTTCACAGCACTTCAACAGCTGAGAGAGAGAGCAGGGATAGACAGAAAGGTATATATTCGCACTGTTTAAATTTATGTTTAGTGTTCTATATGTTTACATTATTACATGTTTCTTATATGTGCAAGCTTGCGTTTAACCTTTTCAGGTATTCTTGAATTTCAGGCATACTGAAATACTGTATTTCAGAGATTTATCAAATATTGCAGCATTGTATGAAATTTCAGCATATTTCTATACAGAAAGCAATTATATGTCCATTTATTGTAGTGATATTGATGTTTATTGTTCCGTGGTATTTATTTAGTGAGGTTTCAGCGGCTGTGAACCCCTTTTTGATTTTGTGTAGTGACAGGGTGATTGTATCGCTGTTATAGAACTGCTTTATCTTGTTCATATATACCCTTGATTATCTTCATAATGTCTACCGGTAAAACCCCCATGACAGAGAAGGAGATGATTCAGGCATTGAATGCCAGTGGTTATGTATCAACGGCCAAGTCCTTACACCACCACCTAAACCCGCTATTCCACCATCCAAACCCGTTGTACCCACACTCTCTCAGTATGCCCCTTTGTTGCAAAGCACCCCTCTTGCAGGTATCGGACGGGGATCGATAAGAAAGGTGTTTGTACCGAGTTTGGACGTCAAGCCCAAGATTCAGATAGGTTCGTCGGCACTATTTGGTGACTGTCAGGGTACTACACCCAAATTAGCCAATGCGACTTACACTCCAACCCCTTCCACTATAGTAACAAAGATCCCATTATTTTCAGGGGACGACCCAATTCAGAAAGGCGACGTCATATACTATGAGTGGAGGTTCGAGGTGAAATGTCTCATACCTGAATACCCTTCAGCTATTATGGTTCAGGCTATTAGACGATCTCTGCGAGGTAGAGCTAGACATACCATCATAGCTTTGGGTGAGAGAGCGACCATTGACGTGATCCTGAAGCGCCTGGATACTGCCTTTGGGGATATGTCAACTCAGGGCATGATTATGCAGGAGTTTTTTAATTCTTTTCAAAGAGAAGGCGAGTCGGTGACCACGTTCGGTTGTAGACTGGAGACACTTCTCCAGACTGCGATTGAACACGGCCACGTTAGAGAAGAGGATAAGGATGCACACCTCAGGCAGACGTTCTGGTCCTCACTTCAAAGTGAGCTCCTTAAGAGCCACACCCGCCATAAATATGACTCTATCAACAACTATGATGAACTAGTGCGGGAGATAAGGATTGTTGACAAGCAGTTGAACTTGCCGAAGGACTCTGGTCCACTTCCAACAAAAAAGGTATACCATCAGCCCATGGTAGAGACTAGCCAGGATAGACTTGATTTGGAGAGAGAGTTTACCTTGAGGATTCAACAAACCGAGGAGAGATTAGGATCTCAGATCAACTCAGTTGTTAGACAGCTACAGGAACAGTCCCTAGTCCTCCGGGAACTGCAATACTTTAACAGAGGGCAGTATTATGGTAACAACCAAGGCCAGAACAACAACAACGGTGTTAACAACAACAACCGAGGCCAGTACAACAATAGAGGCCAGTACAACAACCGAGGCAACAACCGAGGCAACAACCGAGGAAACAACCGAGGACAGGCTTTTGGTAGAGGAGCGCCACAGCCAAAAGATCAACCGCCTCTGTAGGTGGCCTTACAGAGACCGGTCCCCATTCTAAAGGCCAAAACATATTATACCAGCGTTTGGTTGGTTCTTCCAACACTGTATTGTTTACTTTGACAATGTTCCAGTCACTGCTCTTATTGACAGTGGGTCTATGATCTCTACTTTGTCAAATAGTTTTTATCATTCTCTTAGCGATAAGCCAGTGCTCAACTCTCTCGAGTCACTCGGTCTTAAAGTAACCATTGCAGATGGTTCGTTACTGAGTTATCTGGGATATATTGAGTATCCTATTTTAATGCCGTTTTTATTTGATTTTGAACTCAGTGTCCCTATTTTAGTTGTACCGGATTCTGAATCCAACCGTTCCTGCCCTGTAATTATAGGAACAAATGTTATTCGTTTGTGTAGAGACTATCTAGTTGATAATCCTCCCACAGATACAATTCCAGAGTCATGGAAAATTGCTATTGATAGTATTAAATGTAAATCAGTTACAGTCAAATATACCAATACGCATACTGTCAGCATTGCGCCATATGAAACCATTACTATAAATGGTATTGCCGCAATGTTGATGCAGATGTAACAGAAGTAGTTACAGAGAACTTGGAAACGTTAAACAGTTAACAGTTGTCCAAGAGTGATCAAGATTGATCACATGAGTCATATTCCAAAGTTCAGGTTAAACTTTGCAATATGTCGGCCAAATGTGTGACTATAAAAGTCCCAAGTCTGATATTTGTCTCATAAGTGAGGTTAAAGTTGTTGACAACTTGGCTTCAGAGTCTATGCCCAGCAGACCAAGGAGAACAGTGAACATTCTCCTCTGGATGAACTGAAGGTGAAGATTGACCTTGAAAATATGAACCCCAGCAACTGCATAGACTCAGGAAGTATTGGGCAAGTGGGACTGTATCTTTCAAAGGGTCCCACAGATTTAGGGAAAACTGATCTCGGCAAGCATAAGATAGTGCTTGATGATGAGAAGCCCTTTAAACAGCCATACAGGAGATTACCCCCGGGAATGTATGAGGAGGTTGCGTCAGCATATTAAAGAGATGCTAGATGCAGGTGCGATCAGGGAATCGGACAGTCCCTTACTCCTCCAATGTTGTGTTAGTCCGTACAGAAAAGGGGGTGAGGGACAAAACAGCTTACGTTTCTGTATAGATACAGGACATCAATGCAAAGACCCGGAAAGATGCTACATTGCTTCGCGGTCCGATGATACTGAGATATCTTGCAAGGGCCAAGTTCTTTTCCAAGCTCGACCTCCGTTTCAGGATACTGGCAGGGTCGAGATGGAGGAAGATCACAAACAGTATACAGCATTCTCGGTGGGTCGCTCGCCTTTTATGAAAGCAAACCGCATGAGTTTTGGTTTGTGTACGCTGGGGTCTACATTTCAGCGTCTTATGGGAAAAATGTATGGGAGAATGCACCTCACAAGAGTGTCTTATTTTCATTGATGACATTCTAATTTTTTCCAAGGACGTTCGAGGAACACATGGACGTTTAGAGGCAGTGTTTTACACGCTTACACCAACATGGTCTTAGACTAAAACCCTCTAATGTATTTTGGTCATGTCTTCAGTCGTTTATCTGGTGTCATGTAAATATCTGAGGAGGTATACAGACTGACCCAGAGAAAACCTCTGCGATTAGAACTTGAAAAAAAAACCCAAAAATATTAAGGAGCTACGTCAGTTTTTAGGGTTTGCGGGTTACTACCGCCGCTTTGTCAAGACTTTTCGCAGATAGCACACGCCAATTAAATGCTCTATTAGAAGGACATGGTACGACTAAGGCGTCTCGAAAGAACAAGTCCAAAAAGAAATCTGTAGGCTCTTTGGGACTTGGGGCGATGCCCAAGAGAGGCCTTTGGTCCACTCTCATAGACAAACTGACCTCTACTCCCATCTTGGCATATGCAGACTACACTCAGTACATTTGGAAACGCAACACTTCGGTTTTCGTAATTTTTGAAAGTAAAAAAGCTAGAACAATACCAATTTCATATAGTATATATTTAATCATGATTTAATAGATAGTCAAAATGTCATTGCCAACATCAAAATATTTCATATGATATCAAACGGTTCAATTACCCCTATCCAAATTAAATAAACACTTTAATACCGAGTGTGCCACCCACGAGCTTCTATAAAGCTTAACATCTACGGTTGCATAGACAGTATTTTGGATGAAAATCACTTGCTGTGCATACCGCCCTTTGCCCATTTTTTTTTCTTTGTCCCCGCCGCCCCCTATACGAAGTTCCCTGGTGTGTAGAGGGTTTACGCAGGCATAAACACGTCCGCGTCCAAGTCATTTTTGTGCGTCTTAATGAAACGAACCATCAAACGAAAAAAATCTAATCATTTTCATTTTTTTCTTAATTTATGACATTTTGTTGTTTATGCAGTTGTTACGTTTTATTGGCCTACTAACAAAACAATTATGACTGAATTAGAATGCATTCTGCACAAAAAAGTAACGCACCACCATTCAAAATTTGAAAATAAGGCAATTTTATTTTTAATAATTTGAAAAAAGTGACAATGCGTACTGCTATAGCGGATGAAAACACATACCATGGATACCAATCGTGTGTCTGGCTGTATCAGAAGCTGGCACGGAATCTGTTTCTGGAGATGTGACCACCCTCAGTCTGATGTCCCTGTCTGGGGGTGGTTACTCGCTGCCTGCTTGGTCTAGTGACGGTCCTGAGAGTGCCTGTCAGTTGGTAGCGTGTCTGAGCCTAGATATAGTTGAGGACATGGTCAGCCAAGCGTCTCGCTACCTCTGTTTTAGTGACACCAACAGCCATCATCCCAATAGCCTGATTTCGCACATGTTTCAGCTAATCGTATCATAATGATTTGTGGATAAAATCAAATCGATGTTGTGTTTTATACCATACCGATGTTAACGCTTTTAAGATAAATAAAAATAAACTTGCTTATATCGTGATTATTCAATTTCTCGTGCAAAATGTGTTTCTGTGTTTCCAGGTAGTGAACTCTTGTGTAATTCTAAATTGTTCATTTTAACAATAGGCACAAAGGAAATATGTATACCTTCCTAAAAAAAAATGTTTGTTGAACGAAAACCGCGTAGATAAAAAATATATGAAAGTCAAAAATGTTGCGTTTTCAATGTACTAAGTGTATACTAAACATTCATTGTGCATACAGATTGATAGTGGTTCTGGTATAGGTGCAGTCCTCTATCAAGAGCAAGATGGTGAGAAAAGAGTCATTGCCTATGCAAGTCGCGGTTAAGACTTAGTGAACGGGCGTTACCCCAGCTCATAAGCTCGAGTTTTTGCGTTGAAATGGGCTGTTCAGATAAATTTCATGATTATCTCCTAGGGTCCACTTCGAGGTGAAAACTGAAAATTAATCCCTTAACATACGTCCTTTCAACGCACAAAAAACTTGTGCTACAGGACACAGATGGTTGCATCTCTCGCAAATTATAATTTTTCCATCAGTAACAGAGCTGGGAAGAATAATGTCGACGCCGGACATGTCTTTCACGTTTACCACAAATATTCCCAGACGTGGTCGAAATCTATCTGCCACGAGCCACTGTCTCTGTGCCCTTAATGAAAGTGTTTCAGATGATTCAGGCCCTCATTTGGCCAATGAGAAGTGGTTTTCGTCTGAGCATTTTAACAAGATTAAATGGACAGAGAACAGTTGACCAATAAAACATTAGCAAAAGTTATTGACCTCAATAGTAAGGGTTTTCGGCCCAGGGAAGAGGACCTCCGGAAGGAAACTGTGTCTGTGCAGAAATTTCTCCGTGAGTGGAACCGCCTTGAAGTCGAAAATGTGCGTTCTCTACAGAACCACTTCTCTTGATGGTCAATTAATCCGACAGCTTGTATCCCAGAGTCATACCAAAGCCTAGCCTTAAAAGGCGTCCATAACGATATGGGCCATCATGGGCAAAGAAAAGACTCTGTGGTTAGCTAGGCAACGGTTTTATTGGCCAGGTCTGGAGAAAGACGTGAACTAAAGGTTGAGTCTTGCGAAAGATGTATACGCAGGAAAGACCCCAGTTAGTGGCAATGGCGCGACTTATTACCAATTCACACACCCCGCCTATGGAGCTTGTCTGCATAGACTTCTTGTCTCTGAAACGGTCAAGGGGGTGGGGTTTGAGAATATCTTGGTGATAACTGATCATTTTACCAGATATGCTCAGGCTATTCCTTGCCGGCAACCAGACGGCTCAGACTACAGCTAAAGCCTCTATGAACACTCTTTCGTATTACAGTTTCCCAGAAAGGCTCCATAGTGATCAGGATGTAATTCGAAAGTAAAGTATAAGGAGCTCATGCAAAATAGCAATATACAGAAGTCTCGATCCTCACCATTCACCCCCAGGGTAATGTCACTTGCGAAGCTTTCAATGGAACACTCTTAAAAATGCTAGGGACATTGGAGGAAGACCAGAAACAAGACTGGAAGTCTACATTGCTCCAATAGTCTTCATGCGTATAACGCTTCCTAGAGTGATTCACTGGATTCTCGGCCCCATTTTTTGATGTTCGGATGGCACCCCCGTCTTTCAGTCGATGCCTTCTTGGTACTACACAGATTGTGGCGAGGCTGCTGCAGAGCCTCACACATATGCAAAAGGAAACTGGAAAGACGCCTCCAACTCGCTTACGCACAGCGGCGAAGGAATCTAGCAAGAGCCATTGATAAAAACAAGGCTCAGTATGACAAGAAGGTCCGAGAGGTCCAAACTTGAGTAGGCGTCCGAGTCCTTAGCGCGCAATGTTGGACTGTAGGGAAAACAGAAATGGGCCGATAAGTGGTCTAAAGATGTATATCAAGTGTATCCATTCCAATTTAGATATGCCAGTACAATGTAAAAAGGGTTGAGGTTTCGAAACCCATGCGCACGTTGCATCGTAACATGCTCTTGCCATTTGACTATCTTCCTTGTGATACCACCCCTGTGGGAACCAGTTCAGAGGAAACCAGCTGCTCCCCAAGCCAACCCTTCAGGGTCCAGCTCTGATCTCAAGTTCCTGACTCGGAAATCCGAACCGTATGTGATACCACCAGACGACCTGGTTGGCCAGAAGGAGAGTATTCAACCCCGTGACACTCTGCACTGAACCGCCCCTGATAATAGAATCTATGTTGATCCCCATATTAGCCAGTCCTTGAAGGCGTAGATTTCAAAATAGTAGGTCCAGGCAAATGTAGTAGTTAAATGAACCCTCTAGTCATTTTTTTCTACTCCTCTTCTCTCAGTCGAGAATACTCGGTCAGTTCCCCATGAATTGTCCGTAGAAAGGTCCAGTTCACCAGAAGTGTCACCGGAAGGTTCAGTTCACCAGAAGTGTCCACCGGAAGGTTCGATCCCCCAGATTAGCGACAGAGCCGTCGGTTCGAAGCCCCGACCAAACAACAGGGAGATCAGACCATCAACCTGTTAGGGCGACCACAGAGAACGAAAAACCCTGACCGGCTAGGACAGTGGGTCTTTCGCAACTGTTTATTTTGTCTGAATTATTGGACATCTTTAATTTTTCAGATATACATCCCCCCGCAGTGATGGGAGAATGATAACTACCCAGAGTGTTTATTACTTGATTTTACCCAAGTATCTGCCTTTGTGTATAATCATGTTTATTGTGTTTTTGCAGTATGTGTGCATTTTGATTCATTTCAAGAAAGTCCAAATAGAGATAATGCCAATATACTGGATATTTGCGTTCAGAGATATTTGATTATCTGCCAAGCTTATTTTTAATTTTCAATTTCAGCAGTCATATATATATTATCTGCCGAGGATAAAGGCGGAGTTATAGGAACGGTGTGATGTTCAGATGTTATTATATTCATTTGACTAACGTTTTTATTCAGAAGACTTGGCTTATAGTTCCTGAATTTATTAGTTTGTTCTTGTACTCTAAATATAGCAATGTACGAATGGTGAAATGTCAGGAGACATTTATATGTAGCAGGGGGAGTATGTGACCCAGGGTCTTGTATTTGCCTTGCAGATTAGTATTGAGTAATTGGGTGGATGTTAACCTAATGTACCGGAACAGAGTTATAGCGTAGTATTTATAGTCTGTCCAATGTTTACCTTTACTGGCTTATATGTCCAGTCTGTGTATGTTTGATAAATATATCTCGTCATGAGCCGATTGAGTGAGTGAGCGATATATTACATGCTGGTCTAACACCAATCCCGCCAACTAATCAATCTCCGCACTTCTCCTCTGACTGACTGACAACAAACACCTTACAAATAGGTATTGTGCGATACATGTAATTGTATCTTAAGTTGTTCTTCCACGTGAGTGAAAGAAACCCTTCTAAGATACTACGATCTCTACTTCGAGTCTGTAAGACATTGTTTGTAATATATATTATAGTTAAATGATGAAATACCGCCGCGTGGTATTGTATCGTATTTGTCTCGTTTGTCTATAGTTCCGAGTCTTGTATATTAAGTATTCGTTTTGTATTGTTTAGGATTATGTCGGTATATGTCTGAATCTACCCTTAATAAACCCACGATCCCCGGAGAAAGCGTTGTCGTATTTATAACCCCGACGTTCACAAGCTCACAATATATATTAATACAAATATTGGTTAACAATAGTAACAGTAATTGCGCGGAAAAATACATTATTCTATGATGCTTAATGATATTGAAACACAGCCAAATAAAACAAACTGGGCAATCTTTGGTTAAAAATTATATTGGGTAATTTAGGGTTTTTATAATGTATGTGTATCCCAGGGGTCGAGCCTACAGACGAAAGGATCGATTACCATACATGAACAAAATCATTAGAAAAGCAATCTATAGTAAGAAATAGTTGTGTTATATAAATGTTAAAAATAGAAACTTTAAAACATGTAAACAATACAGACAGAAAAGAAATATGGTTACAAAACAAAATAAAAAATAAATAATCACTATCTGAGAAACCTATCTTGAAAGATGTATATCATTATGGTGGATGCAAATCATCAGATTTCTGGCAAACAAAAAAACTTATTGTCTAAAAAATCACGTGACCCACCCAGCCAAAATGAAATATTACATGATCAAGACAAAAGCATTTTCAAAGATTGATGAAGCTGCAGAATATTCCATGACTTGTCCGTAATGTAGCTCATCTAACTGGGATAGGATTATGTCTTCAATAGCTCCGACCACCCTAGTCAGACCAAAAATTGCTGAATAAGATTTTAAACAATCTTAAGAAAGCTGCTAGGGTAGACAATACCAGTATGTTAATGTAAGAAAGCTACTGTGGTAGACAAAGTAATTGTCAAAGTCTTGATGAACATATGTAAATCCTCTTTTAGCATCTAAATTTACTAATCTGTTAATAAATCAATCTCTTCAGTGTTTTTCCTGACATCTAAAAAGAGGCCCAGGTACTCCCTTATTTAAGAAAAACGACGCATCTTTCCAAAATCAAACTATATACCTGTAAGTATACTCCCTATCCCATCTAAACTATTTGAAAATGTCTTGCGAATCGATTATCTGATTTGTTCTGCTCAATTTTGATACATTCTTATGTGCTTTAGAAGGCGTGCTGCCAAAAAACCTCTGTAAAACTACTAAAAGACTAGGAAAAGTGCATTTGAATCTAACCAATATGTTGCTGCAATTCTATTGTTTGTTTTGTTTGTTTGTAAGTGTTTTACTGCATTTGCAAACATTGCAAGGTTATATATGCGTCGATTCGTTTTGTGGTGGAGGCAGACCACCTACTTTTCCTAGGTAGAACCAGTACTGTACACCTCCCGCCATCCGTAGGAATCGACACTTCCTCACTTACAAATTGAGCTCCCAGTGGGATTCGAAACCGCAGCGGTGAGATGCGAAGGTTTTACAACGCAACGCCATTTAATACTAATGGACTTATCTAAAAGCGTTTGATTGTTTTATCCACACAATATACTCCTCTCCAAACTCGCGTCATATTCAATCCAACTTATGCAATATATATTTCATGTAGAAATTAGCAAGTGATGCAAAATAGTTAGTGCTGGGAAGAAATAGTAAGGGTGTACCTCAAGATCAATTATTTGACCACTTCTATTTAATTTTGTATTGATTTAATTTTTAATCGGCTAATCCACAAAAGATTTCAAGTGATAGCTGTTGGTAAGAAAATACAATAATTAAAACAATTTTTAAAATTGGCAAATCGTCTATAGAATGTGATTGATGTGGGTGAAATTACTCTGGTGTTGACATTGATTTCAGATTACTATTGACAAACCATATTTCAAATATTCCAAACACCTAAAAATACTAAACAGAATAAATAGGTAAACACGTATGTACACTTAGCAAACATACATGTATTGTATTTTACACACTTGCTCTATCACATTTTAATTTGTGTCCTCTATCCTGGCAAGTTCTGCTCCGAAAACCAACTCACCGAACAATGAAAAAGTTAAGAAGCTCCCTCAAGAGTTTTTATTATTATTCTAGTCAATATGAAGAATTGTTAAAACAAGGCCAAACTGCCCTCCTTACATGTAGAAGAATGAAGACTGTGACAGTTGGCAATACCAGAATTTAACTTTAGATACACTAATATTCTTCATTTCCCACAGGTTCTTACATCAAGTTATGGTAAGAGTTCTTCCGGTATGCCCCAGTGTTGTGGAATTCCTGACTGGAGGACTTAGAACAAATTTTAATTTTTAACCAAGTTTATAAGAGCACTTTCACATTCAGACGGTAACCACTGTAATGTATACGTTTGTAAATTGTAACTCATGTGACTCTTGATTCTTGGGACACAACTATGGGAGAGCAACCACTACCCTAGCATTATGATTTGCATTGTATCTGTTTGTTTACGTTGTATCATGCATATATATACATATGCTTTCTTTGCGTTATCTTCATGTATTACATGCTTTTCTAGTTTTGCTTAATATAATCACTTTTTGTAAGATGTCCTTGCATTTCCAATACATTGCCTAATATATCAGGTTTTGCCTGCGTTGGTTAGTGTTGCCTCTATTATATGCTAGATTTTACCTAATAGTATTAAGTATGTCGGCTTTCGTTAAACCGCTATTATTCTTGTATTGTCTAAGTTTCCTTATTAGGAGGTTGGCTGGGAAAGGACGTAGTGCTAAGATTTTTTTTTTAATTCATATTTAAAACTTCTTGTATAACTTTAGATTTCAAATTATCAAAAAAAGTGCTAGGTCACCACACTTTTTTCCCCACTAGACGTCATTGAAAGAAGGCACATATTTCTGAACTTTTAAATTTCAATAAAAAGAGGGAAACTATTGTCATTGAACATTTCACAATTGTTTTCATATCATTAATTTTATTGAAAAACAACAAACTAATTTCGATTGGCATATATTACATATCTTTCAAATCATACAAAAACAATTGTAATCCTCATTCGTCTTTTTACTTAAAAAGCAAACATATGTGGACCGTACCACACCCACTTTTGTTTTTACCGAAAAATTAATTCAAGATAAAAAATTATGTTCTAATGATCAACTTTTTTAAAACTTGTATATGTCCAAGGTCCTATGACATTTCTTTTCAAAAAAACAAGTAAAAAATTTATAGGGTCACCAGGCTTCTTATGATTTTTTATTAAACATTCTTTAAATACACCCTATTTTGGATTTATTTTGACATTTTCAATGTAAAATACTGTACATACAATATTGACATGGAGATCGAAAATAAAATTAGCTCTGTATCTACTTTTATATATGTATTCCACTACTGAAAAACAAAAATTATGATTATTCTGTAGCAAAAGGATGAATCTACTCCAGAACTACCCATACCCCCTAATTTGTTGACAAAAAAAATGATCACAAATGACGGAAAAATATGAAAAAAAAACATTTTGCTTAAAATTTGGTATGTTACCATCTTAATCCTACATTATGTCCATATCTACTAGAATGAAAAAATGAAACAATTCTGTTGTCAAATAAAACTATGATTTAAAAAATAAAATGTTTAGACTTAAAGATGTCAAAACTTGCCCAGCCAACATCCTTAAGTGCTTACTACAAAAGCATTTGTCCGACTATGATATACTACTTTACTCAATCACCAATCATACTGAGTATGACCATAGTTGTTTCTGCATGCAGTAAGTGCAATGTTCTCTTCATATCTGATATGAGGTGATAAGAGTTTTAGCACCATTTTACTTAAAAGCTTTTGCTCTGTATTGTAATTTCAGTTTTTAATTACACTGTTTCTTAAGCAGCTTTTAACAGAGTGCAGCAAGTGGCATGAGCGAGATTGGCAAGGGATGTTCTCTGTAATATTGACAAGTTCTTTCATAATTAATCGATCATTAATATTATATTACTGTAATTCAGATTGCTCATCCCTCTAGTCTGTAATATTGTATACTAATATGTGCGTTGATCAGACTTTAAAATGCATCCATGTTTTATTTGACTTAAATCCGTTTGCTTGATAAGACTTATGCCCATTTTATTTCCTGCTTAGATGGAATAGCTATTTTACATCTATGTGACTCTATTCATCATGTTAATAGTCGGTTCAAAAGCCCCTGAGAGTTTATGTAATGTTGTTGTGTATGTCTTGCCGTATGTATGTGGACAAAAGTTGATACCGTTAAGGGGAAATTTCATCCCTCGCGCCATGGACAAATCACCTATTAGAAATATTAGTTATACAATTGTTTACGATTTTTACCTCAAGAGTCATAAGTGACTTATTGCATAATATGTATTACTTGTTGGAGTGAATGTATCTGTGAATAGCTACTCTTTCTGTTGGACTATACCTTTTCTTGGTTATTGAGATGCCTCGACCCAGATAGACCTATGACGAGGCTAATAAACTTCTTATTTCTTAAAACAATCTTCATTGAACCATTCTTTTTAAACGTTGTAACCAAATGCAGTAACGTACGTATTATAATCATACAATTCTTGATAT
>JAWPHD010022137.1:0-26088 GCA_037043455.1 Cyrtodaria siliqua
CTTTCTGTGAGATGTCCTTCTGTTCATCTTCAATCCATCAATGCTGTGCCTTATCCATAATCCTGAACCATCTTAGAATGGGATGAAACTTTATTGCTGAGTAAAAAGTGTCAAGATTGTCATTATGTAATTACATGACAATGAAGTAAACTGGCAAATGGCATGTATGTGAATTAAAATTACATTTGTTCAAATAGGGGAATGATTTGTTCGAATAATTCGTAAATATATCGCTTGACCACAAATTTAAATATTCTCTTTAGGTATAAATGGCATCAGCACTTATGTGGATTATTCTACAGAATAAGAGCCTTTAATCAGTGATCAAAGGCATGTCGAAATCGGTTTCACGCCTAAAACAAACAAACAAGAAGCCTGTCAAATTAAACAAGAGGCCCAAGAGGGCCTGTGGACGCTCTACTGGCTAACATGGCTCTCATAACACCAATGAAGCGAGTGACTGCCATTTCATTATTTTGAAAGTTTCGGGCAAAAAACAACTTTTTGACTAAATCAAGGACCATAACTAAAGAATCTGGTAAAGTTTGGTAAAGATCAGATGAAAAGTGAAGGCCCTACCGTATTAACGAGGCAAAATATAGCATTTTTAACTAAATCAAGAGCCATAACTCCTCTGTTACTCAAAAAAAAAAGTTAAAAAAAAAAAAATCAAATTAAAAAAAAGATTAAAAAAAAAGAAAATTTAAAAAAAAAAAAAAAAGTCATAAAATCTGGTAATGTTTGGCAAAAATCAGATGCAAAATGACAGCCCTATTGTATGACGAGGCAAATTGTAGCATTTTTAACAAAATCAAGGGCCATAACTTCGCCGTTACTGGTCCGATCTGGCTGGTTTTCGAATTTGACCGAGGCTTCATTGACATTAACAATCTGATAATGTTTGGTAAAGATCGGATGAAAAATGAAGGCCCTATCGTCTTAACGAGGCAAAATATAGCATTTTGAACTTAATCATTAACTCCGCTGTTACGGGTCCGATCTCGCTGTTTTTTGAACGAAGGACAACTCGCCATCCCATAAGCTCTGCTGGCCCTTGGTCAGTAGAGCTAAATGTGGCCCTTGGCCAGTAGAGCTAAATCAAGGGCCATAACTCCGCTGTTACTAGTCCGATATGAATGGTTTTCGAACTTGTCCAAGCTTTATTTGATATTAACAATCTGATAAAGTTTGGTAAAGATCGAATGAACAATGAAGCCCCTATCGTCTTACGGAGGCAAATAAAGCATTTTTAACTAAATCAAGGGCCATAACTCCCCTGTTACTAGTTTGATATGGCTGGTTTTGGAACTTGTCCGACCTTTCATTAATATTAACAATGTGGTAAAGTTTGGTAAAGATAGTATGAAAAATGAAGGCCCTATCGTCTTAACGAGGAAAAATATAGCAATATAGCATTTTTAACTAAATCAAGGACCATAACTCCGCTGTTACTGGTCCGAACTGGCTGGTTTTGGAACTTGTCCGAGCTTTCATTGATAATAACAATGTGGTAAAGTTTGGTAAAGATAGGATGAAAAATGAAGGCCCTATCGTCTTAACGAGGCAACATATAGCAATATAGCATTTTTTACTAAATCAATGGCCATTACTCCGCTGTTACTGGTTATTCGAAACCTAGAAATGTGTATATAAGACAGAGATGCCCCCACTTGGGTCTCTATGCCATAGCATTTTGATAATGAACACTGAAAAACACTTCAACTTAGGTGCGCATCTTCACTTGCTGCCCAAAATTCTTGTAAAGTTTCAGTGACCATGGGTTAAATAGTAATGGAGGAGGGCGCAACACAAGTTTTTCAGCTTCAGTGATTTTTTTACCTCTGCATCCTGCGTTCTGGTGCTCTGCGTCCTGCGTCCAGAACGCACACATATTTCCGTGCACAGATACCGGTTTAAAAAAAAAAGTCTTATATTCTATTAAATACTGTATTTAATAGAATATACTGGTGTGCAAGTAGTAGCCGAACAGAAAATAGTGTTTATTGTACTGTTTGTTGTTATTTGATATTATGCAAACAAAAACTATTTACAGAGTAATTTCGTAAAGTTAAGTTCACTTTATTGTTAAAAATGACAACATCCGATTACAAGCTCGCGCACACGCTGTTAATATGGGCCCTCAAAAGGGTAACCAATAACCGTTGATTGACAGCAGTACAGAAGTAGTAGCCGAAATGCTAAAAAACCGGATACATTTATGGTCATTATCCCTATTGGACGCCCCATTTCGTAAGAAAGACAACTCATCCCATTTATGACCTAAATATATTAACAAGAGATGTCTCCATTACGTCAGGGATTACGTCAGTTGGAAATGTCCGCTACTGCAGTATAATCATATTTGACCGATCGATATTTTACTGCAGTGTTGTATTTTTCCAATATTGTTTATGCCTACATGTTATATAAACAGGGTTATATATATAAATTAGAGTTTTAATTTAGTATCGTCTGCTAGTGTTGTCATGGGGAAGCACTGTATAAATATTGTAGAGCAATTAAAAAGAACATAACTGCGCATGCGTGGTTAGCGCGCGACTTCCCCACGCGCAAATTGGAAATGAGTGCTGAGAAGAAAATCATTTATATCATAATTTTTCATTGCAGAGATGTTGAGATTTTTATCTTATTTCCAGTAGGTGATAAAATTTGTGTTACTCGTTTTTTATCCTTAGGTTCTATAGTAAAATAAAAATCTTTGGCCGAGTAAAAAGGCGATAATTTTCAATATTTTGATTTTGAAAGATACATATATTGAATAAATTTGCATGAATGTACATGAAATATGCAGGTTTTTAAAAGAATCATACTGTTACGATACCTTAATTTTGACAGTAAACTTGGTTGAACATCAAGGATAAAGACCGAGTTTATCACCTACCAGAATGTATTAGGTATGTCTTATTTCTAGTCACTGATTGGTCAGTTTTTTTGACGATGCTCTATCAAAATTATGAATTTCGGTACATATTTACTTATTCGTATACGACGATTCTTCTGATGATGAAAAATGTATCTTTTTATTAAACTAAATTGATATTTTCTATCGAATAGCTACGAACGTCGTTTGTTTACGGAAAGTCGGCTACTTCTGCTGTTCGGCTACTACTTGCATACCAGTAAGACTTTTTTTCTTTCTTTTTTTTTTAAGGGACACTGTCCGTAAGTAAGCAGATATTGAGCATAACCAAATAACTGTTTGACTTTTATTTAGTGAAATATATACATGAAAACATGAGCATAGACACTATGAAGTCTGTAGTAATACATCCGTGAGTTTGAAAAAAAAAAGCTTAAATTATTATTTGTAAATAAAGTGGGACCCACCGTATTTACCTTTTCTGCGATCACGTGACTTCCATTAGCGCATTAGGTTTTCACCATAGTCTTTAGTGCGTAATATGTATAGCCTGCTCGGCTCAGTCGGTCGCTAGATCGACCACATCACGCTCACTATTATTACCGCGAGTGTATTTTTAGTTTGGGCTGCGAGTTCAAACGCCCGAAATGGTTTCTCTTTTTTTTGTTCCTCGATTGAAATCCTGCTTTAATTAGTAAATATTCAATAATGTTTGGTGTGTAACATAATAAGTGTGTGTTTTATAAGCTAAAAGTTACGGACAGTGTCCCTTTAAACCGGTATCTGTGACAGTGTGTTTCCGTGGACGCAAATTGTCAGAACCACAGGGGGTCGGCAGGGTGTTGGGATGGTGTTTAAATGGTTTGGTATAGAGTCCTAAAACCCCAAATATCGAAAACCCATATTACTAAATATACATATTATATGTATACTTAGTAATATGGGTTCTCGGGACGCACATAAATTGCAAGTAAAGAGTTCCGTAATTCATATTTCCCCTGTAAGAATTCAATCCGTCGCTTTTTTCTCCGCGTCTACCGCCATATTTCCCCTGTAAGAATTCAATCCGGCGCTTTATTCTCCGCGACTACCGCCATATTTGACTATTCGATGAGGGTTAAGTTTACCCTCGCACCGTTCCGCGTAATTTTGTAACGTCGATTATTATTGGATAATGGTCATACGATCAGCCAATGGAATCGGCCGTGAGGTAAAGCACGAAACGGTGCGGAAGTAAACATTCCACGAGTTGGCGATGCATCGTCTGCAAAATGGGGCCAAAGAGAAAACTAAACAAGGTATGAAAGCACTAATTATTTTCCCCATAGACACCAATGTTAAAGTGTCACATATTAATGATTTGCTGCAAATTCAACTCAAGTATGGATAATGCAGCAGTGTAATGTTCATATAGAAAACTATTTTTCCACTTGAAAAATCACCGGAAAACGTGGGGTCACAAGACATGTAAGAAAGTTCTTGTTTGTTTACTAAACAGGTCAAGGGTACAGCTGTGTTTATTGATCGACTGTTTTCATTGCTCACAAAGTGTAAGCATAGAGTCGAAATTTCGAAAATGTTCATCAGTGATCCAGTAAAACCTATTAATACGCTTCTTATACATATAACCACATAATCGAATAGAAATGGGCAGTTTTCCAATACGTATAATGCCCATTTCCATCGAAAAAGGGGGGATTACTTTTTATTATAGGAACTACATTCGACTACACCTCGGAGGTTTACATGTAATTGGTGGTGGTAAACCACAATGACTCAAAGCAGATTGCAGGGAGCTTGTGAGAAATGTTTTCAGATGGTAGTTAATCACATGTTTGTTCAGATCAGTATTTGGTATGTTCTAGTCATTCAGATTGCAATTAATAACCTTTCTTTTCATAGTAATATTTTGCAAATTCTAGTCATTGATGTTAACAGTTTAGTTAGTTCCAATTAAGGATTATTACTACTTCTCTTCAAGGAAGGGGGATGTTGATAGAATGATGCAGTGTTCTCACGACTGCGATTGTTATGCTCTCACCGTATGTATGCCTGATTAAAGTTATCAACACCATGTTATAAAATAGTGCTTGAATTTGAAATAAATTACTACTAAAACCTGGGACTCACTCCTTTAGTTTTGCGACTCATAGATGTTTAGCCCAGCAAGTCCTAGGACTCGTATAAGTGAAATTGTAAAAAAATCACTGTCAGCTAAATGGAATCATCTTATTCAAAGAAAAAACAGTCCTATATATATGTAGCGGGTTAGGGGTTAACATGGACTTTAGGTATAATAATTATTATTAAGAGAACACTAGTTCTTTTACATCAGTAGTGGAGTCACTCGAGATCTTGTAAAAGTAAGAACTAATTTTAAATACCTGTGAATCAAATAATCGGTTGGCATTTTTTCTGTTTGCCGACTTCTCATTGAGTCTATTGTTGCTGCCCCTCGTGTTGTGTAAATACAAGTCCCCGCTCACCAGCGTTGTCATCACCGCCAGCAGCAATGTTACACTCAGTTGCTTCATCGTTGTACTTTAAAGCGAAATAAACATAAATTTTGAACATATAATAACTCTCATGTAACATTGGTCTCATTGATTATTGCAACATTGTACTTTGATAGTTAATGTTCCGTGTCGAGGT
This sequence comes from Cyrtodaria siliqua, assembly GCA_037043455.1. Classification (NCBI taxonomy): domain Eukaryota; kingdom Metazoa; phylum Mollusca; class Bivalvia; order Adapedonta; family Hiatellidae; genus Cyrtodaria; species Cyrtodaria siliqua. The sequence goes on from JAWPHD010022137.1 coordinate 5,534, forward strand.
GTTAATGATGTTGCATTGTAAACCTTCTCACCTCTCAATGCTGCGGGTTCCACTGGGAGCTTAACTTGTAAGCGAGAAAGTGTCGATTCTTATGGATGGCGGGAGGTATACAGTACTGGTTCTACCCACTGCCAGGAATAGGTGGATGGTCCGCCTCCATCAATGTCTAACATAGCCTAAAATGTGCTGAAAAATCATGTTTAACACGAAACAAAAAATCCAAGATATTACCCTGTGATATAATTAAAATGCATGTTATCCAATACATATTTTCCATAACTGAAAATAGGTGGGCTTTATGAGAAAATTCCACGAACTTTTGTTTTTTGCTTAACATTATTTCCCCCTCAACATCATTTTGTTTGGGATACATTTATAGATTCCCCCTATAACTTTCTCAACATCATTTTGTTTGGGATACATTTATAGAATACATTTTATCTAAAATGTTCCTCTTTTGCATATTTGCACACCCAAATCTTTAGTTTCTCGTAACCTAATACACTGTCTTTCTCAAAATCGCATTATTTTTTCCACTTTAGCAATGAAAATCACGCTTTTTTCCCTATTGAAAGTCCTGGGCCTCTTCCACTATTTCAGGGGGAAAAAAACTGGCTAATGGCGAAATGTTGCCAGTCCAAATTATTGCTAAATTTGAGCCCTGCAAGTGATTGAGAAATGTTAAAAACAAAAGAGCAAATCGCGTGTTTGGGATCACTTTCAACTAGGCTTAAAAGTTTAAAAATAGCGTTACAATAGTTGTCTAGTCTAAATCTAGGCAATGTTGCATTTTGTAAAATATGCACGGTTAAGTTCTCCGGCAGCACAAGACATTTGGTAACTCATTTGGGAAGACATTACGCGATGTTGAATACAGAACAGAAAGTAGACATTGTCAGCCTCGGAACTGCCATGCGCAATGTTTCTCATTCATAAGCACAACCGACATTGTATCATGTTATGTCATCTGTATCGAAGTACATCAGGAAATCGGGAAAGTCTATTGAAATTATCAACACAATTGTACAAGAAAATATATTATTCTCTTGTATCGCAATACACTGTGATAAATTTTTGGGATGCGATACCCAGCACTAGATTTTAGAGTGATGAGGGTGCTCATATTTTTCATAGAAAAATAAGTAGGGCTTTGTTTCTTCCCATTAATGATGATTTCAAAAAAATTCTGCGTTGTCAGCCAGTGTGAATTTAGGTGAACAAATTTACATACAATTTCCGTATGAAAATACCACATCTCAGGAAAAAACTATGGTAAATAAGGTGATCAGAAACACATGCCGTATCTTCTTTGAAATAGCAAGTATGAGGAACTTGCAACTCCTTATGCAGTATCACTATTACAGCTGCTGCCCTGTACCATGATTATAATTTGTTTAAGAATTATAAGACGTATTTGCATATAGCATGCATCGATCTGTGTAGAAAAGTAAGTGCTTTCATGAAAAAAACAGTTGTGGTAGAAATTAAACCAAGTCTTTCCAATGTTCTCCCTCAAACTATTTTTTGAGAAAATTGAAGTATGCTAATGTATTAATTTCTATAACTATCGAATAATGCATCAATTTGTATTAACTGCATAAATAATTTATATAAATTTGTGAGTTAAAAAAAAAGGTGTGAAAATCAAGTTGCGCGCTCCAAATTTCCATTTAAATATGTTCTTCGCGCGTTTTAAATCTTAATTTAAAAATCTCAGGATTTTGTGTTCAAAAGTTTTGTCAGGCCGGATGTAGCCAACTGTCGTTAAGTGGTCGTAAACTAAGAGGTCGAGGATATATGTATTATCAATATTAGATGTACATATAAAATGATAGTAGGACACACAACCAACGCCAAATGGTGATGATTGATTAATGTATGTATCATTTGTACTTCCAATCTTAGATTTGTTGATTTCAAACGTAAATAGATAATTGTCATAGGGCGAATTTGCTAGGTAGAACATGTCCTGAAGGTATCAGGTCGTTTCGGCACCTAGACGTTTCGGCCCCTAGACGTTTCAGCACCAAACCATTTCGGCACCTATTTTATTTTTTACCCTAGACGTTTCGGCACCCGTTTTAATACTTTGATTTAAGTATTTGTTATTATGATATCATTTAAAAATAATAATATATATATAAATAAATAACTAATTTATATGTTATTTCAGCTTTAGGCAAGATCAGGGAGTACTCCCTGGCAAGATGAATCAAGGATGACTAAATGAAGAATAGTTCAATTTCCGACGCAAGATGTTGACTGAAAGATGTTTAAATAAAAGATGATTAAATGAAGAATTAAGAAATAATTTAAAAATATATATATATATATATATATATAGATAAATAACGTATTACTATGTTATTTCTGCTTAAGGCAGGATGAATCAAAGATGATTAAATGAAGAAAAGTTCAATTTTCGACGCCAGATGTTGACTGAAAGATGTTAAAATGCAGGATGATTAAATGAAGAAAAGTTCAGTCTTCAAAGCAGTAGACACTTATACAGACTTAATCTTCCTTTATATTATGTGTATTGCTACATAAATAAATAAATCTCTCAAATAAATCTCTCAAAATTAATCACTTCCAGTAATTTTAATGTGTTTATTCTGTTTTACTGTGTTTTAATGTTTTTATTCTGTTTTACTGATGTATTTATTATTATGGAATACAATAAATAATGCCATTTATGTAACCCAAATAATAAAAAAAACATGATTAGTTGTTTGACCTGGATTGTAACATGTTCATCTATATTATTATCATATTAATATTCCATAGGTGTTCACGTTACAGCGTAAGACCCAACTATGTGCATTTTGCTTCATCATCATATTGGGGAAAAAATTGAAGCAAACATGTTCAATATTATGAATAAATGCTATACAAACTAATTAAACAACTTTTTATTCATTATTATCGGCCATAGTTTTTTAAATATACAGATTTAATGTAAGTTTAGCAAGGAAAGCACAATTATTAAAAATAAAAATAACGATAATAACGGATATAAAGAAGATATTTATTCAGTTTCGGCTTTCCACCTTCGATTAGCCGATCAAAGAGATTGTCTGAAAATCACAACAACAAAAAACCCTAATGATTTGCAGGCTATAATTACACTGCAAACATATTAAACCAATGAATAAAATCGTCTTATTTGGATTAACCACATTTTTGCAGGTTTCAGAGGGCATGCATGTATGCAGGAAAGAACGGCGACGCTATGGGAACAGTATGAGGCCAAGGAAGTTTCAACATCTGAATTCCTGCGAGAAATTGGAAGGATGTACGCGCCACCAATGGATACCGTTGATAGTGTTGAGGAATAAAAATCTTGACTGTGTGTGAAGTGTGAACTATGATTAGTGTTTGATGAAGGCAAATAAACAGAATTCCTCCGTCCAAAAAACATGAACTACACATATTTGGTGTAACAAAATTAATGGAGTTAAATCTCCGATAAATGTTTTTGTTGTTGTTATTCTGATTAAATTAATTAGATGCAAAATAAAAACTATATTAAAATATATGTTACATGTGTTATTCATTTTAATATTACCATTTTAATATTCCTTACTGATATATGTGATATAATTACTAATTAATTCATAGTGATTGGCAATTTTAAAAAAAAAACGGTGCTATATATTTACATGTCTATATCTATAGCAATTTCTCCTTATTTAACTACCTTAAAATGCACTAAATGACTAATTATTTCATATTGATTGGCCACATTAAAATAATATATAACGGTGCCGAAACGGTTTGGTGCCGAAACGACCTGAAATCGTCCTGAACACCGTATATAGGTGAGCATCAACATCATCCTGTTTTGTTAATTAACAGGCATTTTGTTAGTGAAGAAATATAACAAGTCACAGGCAATAATAAACCAACATACCTTAATTAACATGATTAATAACAGTATTTCACAAATCACCAAAATAAATTGATATTTTCACATTTTATATTACCTCCGTCTCATCGTCAAATCACTTTAGTACATATTCTTCCGGAGAGCAGACGACGTTTTCAATTAGTGTTAGTAATTATTAGATTGTAATTAAGTGTTTGCCCTACTTTTTCCTCCAATCAGATGGTGACGAATCAGATGGTCGCTGCGCTCCTTCCCTCAGGGTTTCTTAATTGTTAAAATTTCACTTCATAGCGTCTAACTAATACTTAAATACACGGATTAAATATTAGACCAATTAGTACCGGTGTCGAGGTGAAATACTTTATTTTGATCATTGATGTAAATAATTATACTGCGTTGGACGTTTTTAAAAGCCTAAAAAGGTATTATGTCATGCTGTTTTATGTCATGCTGTTTGTAACCAACATTATCTTGCATTTTAAACAAATATTCAACAAATATAGCTTGATTAATTTATAAATGTGTACCTGAGATCAGCAAATAAAGATAGAGGCAACACAACTGATTTAGTCGTTTATCGACATCTATAATATGGAAATCTTTGTTCATAATTGTTTTGACAGATTTATTCACAGGAACTGGTCACGTTGCCCTCTATTATTATAATTATCTATATAGATAATTATAATAATAGGGGGCAAACATTAAAAGTGACCAGTTCAGGAGGACTGTGGATTTATTTGTACCTGAATGATCAGCTTCACTCTGGCAGAAACATGTCACAGAGGGTCTGGTTTCAGAGAGTCGGTTTATTTAATTGTTTTGTAGTATGGTGTATTTAGTGACCCTGTCCATACTCTAAATTTCATTTATTAGAAGTTTAAAAGAGTATGGTAAAGTGTCAACCATACTACATTACAGGCGCGTAGCTGCCTAAACGCGAGTACGCGGCTGAATCCACATGATTCTGACAAAAGCACCTCAGAATGCACCAGATTGCACCATTGTTTTCAAAATTTTCCGGGGGGCATGCCCCCGGACCCCCCTAGCAAATTATGAATCCACATGAATAGAGGGCTAGCTACGCCCGTGTACAATAATGTGTTAAAGTACACGATTAATGCTCTTTTTAAAATTGTCTTATTTGGCAAGCACATGCAGCAACGCTGAAATGCAGAATAATAATAAAAAAGCTGCATTGGAGCAAATTTATTAGACTGTAATTTAAGCGGCAAAAGAGCCCAAGATAATTTGTAAAAATGAACCCAAACATTCTAAACTTTAATACAACAGCAGCGGATACCCGGTCATATGTTGACCTTGCGCGTAAATCATATTTTCAATGCGTTATTCAGAGCTACAGATAAGCTTTTTTATATCAATTGGGTATTTACCCATCAATGTTATTTAATTGGATATTTCAGGATTTTATTTGGGTAAAATAAAAACCAAATAGTTTGCGACATTGTTTTAGGGTGTCATTCCACTAATATTTTATACAAAATGTAATGTAATGAAATTAACAAAAAGCTTTATACAAGATGACTAGGCGGCCCTTCAACATTTTTGACAACGTTGATTTATACTTTATTGTTACCCATGCTTTCGAATTTAATTAGGTATTTTTGGCACTTTAATTGGGTATTTAAGCAAACACCCTGCTTATCTGTATCTCTGATTATTGGTATGCATGCAGTGCTCGAAAAGTAGGACAGCCCGACGCCAAAATCCCCAAAATCTATTTTGCTTGATCTTAAGCTCCTCGATACTCCCATGTGTATTGTGAACTGTGAAAACACTTGCAATAAAGTAATTAAAATGTGTGTGAAGTATGAATATTTTGCCTGGCTTCGTGTCGGCAGTTTGTCACAACAGAGATCGACACTTATTGACATAAAACTACATTATGCTGCGATTAGGGTTGTGTTTTCTCTCCTCGTTGATAATAAATACAATTTTTGGCATTCAAAACACATTAAAGCATGAAAAGAGTTCGTAATTGATGGTATTTCGATTGAATGTTTGTGAATTAGTGCGGTGTCCTAGTAGTTCGGATGGTTCATAGTTTCGGATATTTTTTTTTTTTTTTTTTTTTTTACATAATCGAATAAGAAAAACATTTCTATTCATTATTTAATCAACCATTCTTTCTTTTATCAAAGTGTAAAGTGTAAGGAGTTCCTGCCTGGAATCCTACTTTTAAATGAATTCTAGTCTAGGCTCCTAATTCTTTAACTTTGACAAAATGAAAAATATAGCTAGAGGAGGCCCTGCTAGTTTAATAAAACCTGATTAAAAATTTGGCTGCAAGTTCGGCTCTAGTTTTCTCAAGTCGGCTCTGATTATTATCGTTTGGCAAAAGTGCTAGTACTCTCCTTTGCATCGGTTATAAATTACTATGTAATATTCTATTCTAACGTATTTGAAACGAAGGGGTAAATAAGTCCGCTGACTAGGGAGCATAAAGCGGTAGCCAAAAGAAAAATATAGTCAGAGGAGGTTCTGAGTTTGATTAATACATACGTAAAAAATGTCTGCTATTATAGTTAATAAAGACACATTTCCACTAAGAAAAAATATTGGACTTTTCCATTTTAAATCAGGTCCCGTCCATTTTAAATCAGGGCCTGTCAATTTTCAGAAGCAACAATTATTATTAAAATAATTTTCTGTGAGCACTGGCATGAAAATAATGAATCAAGATTTGTTTTAAGCAGCTATCCCGCCAACAACAGCCAAATTTAAGAACAGATGTACACCCTTTATAAACCTTCTGATGTCGTCTCGAGTCATATTATATTTTGACAATTCAGACTCTATAAACGGCTTTAGCCAGCCAGGGAAAACACCTAACTGTTACTCATAATTCATTTAACGCATATTCAATCGCAGGTTACGATTTTAAAAGCACATCAATAAACCTATACTTATAATCGACACATATACTTTATTATATGACCTGAACACCTGGATAAAGTTTGATATGCGTTTTTATAGTGCAATGTTTTGTTATTGGGCGGGTTATATTCTTGAATAGTTTACGTGGATACACATCTTACAGACTTCGAAATAATCTGGTAGCCTGAAGCCCGCCGTCAGTAAAAATCCAGTGGGGCATGTAAAATTTGCAAGCTGACATGCCTTTGGGACATGTTAAACATTAGGCGAAAATGTAATGCCAAAATGAATTGGAACGAAATCAGACCAAAACATTAACGACTTTGTGTGAACTAATTTAAAAATCGGTTTATTTTGTTTATACATTACCGGAACTAACTTTCAGTTTCAGGACATACTGGTTTTCAATTTTGTTTTTTGTTTTCGAAAAATAGGTTTTGGAAAAAGGAGCAATATTTAGAATGAATCAATACTACGATGTAAACCCGACTGATCATGAACTGAAGATCGTTTCCGGTCTAATTTGTAACCTCAGAGGTTCCATTGCACCATTGATTTTCCTTCTTCGTTGTATATAGAAATGATGTAAGTCAAGAGACAAAAAATTCCCATTTTTCTCCGTAGAAAGCTCTTAAACACCTATCAATCAAAAGATATTACTTTGTGCAATAGAAAAATCCAATAAAAACAGGGGGTCATGTATCATGTAAGAAAAAGCCATTCCGTTCAATTTTATTCTGTCAATTTTGCGCATGCTCAAACAGCCTGCGGACCAATTCTCCCAGGTTTTACTTTCACTTTCATAGCTAGGTCAATTTTACTGAAACAACTCAAATAAAGACTAGGAAATGTTCCCAATGCATCATTCTATGAATAAGAAGTTAAAATGATCAAAAATAATCACAACTGTGCATTTTGTGGCATACTTTAAGCAGGGAAACATGTTTTTTATAGGCACTATTTGACTATACCACGGAGGCACAATTGCAATGGTGCAATGTAACATAAGATGAGCTGTCTTCGTTATTTCTAATGAGCGAAACCCGGCAGAAAAAGTTCATTATTTCTAATGAGCGAAACCCGGCAGAAAAAGAGTAATGCAAACGTTAGTTAGGAATTTTGGGAATCGGCTAAAAATTCATGATCTATCATCACAATATTTAACCGACCGATAATCGATCATTAATCGATTAATCATGGCTGCTATAAAAGACAAGTGTAAGCCTTTTTTAAACTATAATGAAAAAAGAATCACATTTCAAGTATGTTCTGGTAATAAAGGAACTGAATGAAACTGTCCAACATATTTAAAAAATAAGTTGTGATACCCACTATAAATATGTGATTACTTGGTGCAAAATTATAACTCATTTTATTTTCTTGTATATTTTAGTACCAGAGAATGAAATAAACCATAATTTTCAACAACTGAGTAAAGTCGATCATGAAAAATTGTAATCGATTAATCAAATCAAAGGCATAACAGATCGATGATCGATCAAATTGATTAATCGGAACAACACTAACATTAGTGAGTCAAAAAAAGTATGAAATAATCAGAATTAGTAATTTTCAGACCCAATGACTGAGAATAAAGTGTCCGAACAATCAAGTTCTTTATTTGATTTAATTATTTGTGATATTAATCTATAGAAAATGTAACTTTCTGTGACAATATACATAATTGTCTAAAAATAACACTCAAATTACACTTTAGGTCAGTAGAATTATGTTCGGGGTAGTCAATTTGTGCAAGTCATATACCCGACGAGCTAGTAGGTCAAATTTTGTGCATGAAGACTGATCTTATCTGAGCCTCTGTCATTCTACATTAACAGATTCTTTTTCCGGATATTATTTATTTTTCTTCTGCTTGACAATGTTTAATATTGGCGTGGATCTAGTTGATAGGCATTGGGTAGTCTTTACTTTAATGGCCTATTATTCAAGCATGTTATATAAAGGAATTTTAAAGCGCTTACTATAAAGTTGAATTTATCTCTCGCAACAGTCTTAATATACGATAACGCGTAGTCTTGTCTAGAAATATCTCCTGAGAAAACAATATTGCTTCCATATGTAGATTAGCTATGCTCATCTCTACTGGCACCAGACAAAGCCAGCTTAGTGGCTCAGAGAACCGACTTTATGTGGACGGAGCTTACTTTCCATATAAAACAATATCGTTTTCTCGCGAAATAGTTAAAAGAGGAAAACACCGGGTTTCAGATAAATGACAAAAAAATAGGTATTTGTTTCTAAAAACGACTAGATTGGCTTGATATCATTATCTTTGGTGAGTTTTATGCATGGATTTGTAATAACAAAAGTTTTTTCAATTGATATAGGTGGTTGTCTATTCAGATATTGCATTATGTTTTTAGAAGCATTGTCAAAATGTGATGTGGTGTTTTATGCATACTGGGAAATAAGCATTTTTAGTGTTCTCACAGGAATAAAAAATGCCTCTTCTGAGTGATAATCTCTACCTTTAGCTTTAAGGCCAAAATTAATAAAAATAATATGTGTGGTTCCGGTTTCCTGACCAACCCCGTTAACTTGTAAAGTTCCTCTCCTTGGAAATCGTGTTTACAATTCAAGTACGTATTTACAGCTACGGAACATACATAGATATGAGCCAGTTGGTAGAATTATTATAATTAGTCAGTGTCACATTGGCTTAGGTTAATATTTGCTTAAACAAATTAAAAAGAAAAAAATACACCTGCAAAAAGAAATTAAAGAAATATGATGATAGATGGTGAAGGAAAACATAAACACAAAAAGTAATTAGAACAAGAGAAATACCCACTCAAGAATCGGCACTTTCTCACTTACAAGTCAAGCTCCCAGTGGGATTCAGACCCACAACTATGAGAGGTGAGAAGGTTTACAACGCAACGCTGTTAATCCCTTGGCCACGGAGACGTTTATGCCAAAATATTGAAGATATATATATATATATATTTATTTTTAGCTCTACTGATCATGGATCAGCAGAGCTTATGCCGTGGTACGGCGTCCGTCTGTCCGTCCGTCTGTCTGTCCGTAACTATTTTTTTGTAGCGACTACTCCTTTGAAACTACTGAATGGATTTTCATGAAACTTTACAGAAATGTTGCCCATGAAATGTAGTTGATACTAGCAAAAAATCATGTTGATGTGAAATTCAAGATGGCCGCCACGGCTAAAAATAAATGTTCAAAAAACAAGTTTGTAGCGGCTACTTCTTGAAAACTATTAGTGATATTGATATGCGTCTTTTCCTTAAATGATCAGTATGACATGATGTTGATCCTTCTCGAAAATTATTTTGATTCGACGTTAAACATGGCTGCCAGTGGCCATCTTTGTTTACATAGAGTTATATAATGAAAACTTATAGCGACTACTCCTCCGAAACTACTTGACGGATTTTCATGAAACTTCACACAAATGTTGCTCTTGATGTCTAATTGCTCCTAGTAAAACTTTAGGTCGGTCGGAAATTCAAGATGGCCACCACGGCTAAAAATAGATTTTCAAAAAACAAATTTGTAGCGACTACTTCTTGAAAACTATAAGTGATATTGATATGGGACTTTTTCTAAAATGATCAGCATGACATGATGTTGGTCCTTGTCGAAAATCATTTTGATTCGATGTTAAACATGGCTGTCAGCGGCCATCTTTGTTCACATAGAGTTATCTAGTAAAAACTTGTAACGACTACTCTTTTGTAGCTACTCAACGGATTTTCATGAAACTTCACAGGAATGTTGTTCTGGATGTCTAATTGATCCTGTCAAAATATTTCAGGTCGGCCGGAAATTCAAGATGGCCGCCATGGCTAAAAATAGATTTTCAAAATACAAGTTTGTAGCGACTACTTCTTGAAAACTATAAGTGATATTGCTATGGGACTTTTTCGAAGTGATCAATATGACATGCTGTTGATCCTTGTCAAAAAACATTTTGATTTGACGTTAAACATGGCCGCCAGCGGCCGTCTTTGTTTACATAGAGTTATATAATGAAAACTTTTAGCGACTACTCCTCTGAAACTACTTGACGGATTTTAATGAAACTTCACAGGAATGCTGCTCTAGCTATCAAAAACCTATCAGTAGAGCTTCAAGTTCATTGACCTCTTGTTTTATTAAATTATGATTTATATCTATTCTATACCTGATATCAGCATATCAGCAAATATATCTTATAGTTAGTGTATTACGTTTTAAAAGTATTGAGTTTAAAAAAACAAGCAAACTATAAAAAATATTTTCCCTACCTACCTACCCACCCTATTTATTTTAACATGTACTAGGAACCAAACATATAAATTTATTTGGCCTAAACAAAAATTGGCTGATCATGAGTAAAACTTAATTTGTAATGTTTTAATAGGAGAAGAAGAGTGAAGTGAAGATCCAATACATTTGTAAAGATGCGGGGCAGGAGCTTGTTACTGGCAGTGTTTGCCATTGTTTCAACAGAGCAAGTTCTAGGAGATATCTACTTTCACAATATGAGGTAAATATGAATGGCCCTTTATCGTCGATTTTATTACAAAATTACTCTTTCTGATTATGTTAAATACGACTTGCCACCATGGCACATAATGCTTCCCTACATTGCACCTTAACTGTACGGTGTTAAAACGCGCCACTATCTCACACTTAATATTTCTTATTTACTGCATGCGACCCTATATATCTGACACTTAATATTTCTTATTTACTGAATGCGACCCTATATATCTGACACTTAATACTGCACATTTACTGCATGCGACAAAATATATCTCACACTTAATATTGCACATTTACTGCATGCGACCCTATATATCTCACACTTAATATTTCTTATTTACTGCATGCGACCCTATATATCTGACACTTAATATTGCACATTTACTCCATTACCCACATAATATGTCCACTTTACAACAGGGCTCAAATTAACAAAAATCTGGTAGCCAGAGGCTAGTAAAAATGCTGCTGGTCTACCAGATGTTTGTGTAAGGGTAGTCCGATAGGCTAGTAAAAAAATATGTTCAAATAGGAAAAAATCCATTCACCAAAACCAATGAATGACCCTTTTATACCATGTTATTCCATCAATAAAATATTTAAATTGAGAAGAAAATCATATTTAACCCGAATGACCACCACCTGGCCGCTGGGTGTGGTATGCTTTGGTTTTTTTTTTATAGACGAGTATATAATATATATATATAACAACAAAAATAATAGAAAAATGAAACTGCCGTCACATACCCCGCCCGGGCTTCACAGGTGACGTAGGGGACTCCTCTGGCCATATTTTTCCTTTCGCAACCAATTTTGCCAAATAAAAAAAGTTGGAGCCATATTGGAGATATTGGAGCCAAAATTGGCCCAAAGATAGCATATAATATTTTATTTTTATGTGTTTTAAATGAAGTATGGCCTATGAATAAAGCAGTTCGTAATAATTATAATCATAACGTTATATTTTACTCAATTTTTCACATAAAAATAAAACTTATTAATCTGGAAATGTTTCAGTTTCGAAATAAATACTGTACATGTATACAAGTACAAAATCTTATCTAGAATTATACTGATCACTGGTTTATTTTATCCTGTCAGTTATAATTAAAGCCTAATGTATACTTGACACCTGTTGTGTGTATTTCACACCTCATCATGGGCAAGTGTTGCCTTCTGGACTTGGAAATAAGAGATGCTAATTTTAAAAGAGTTATTAGGCGATAACACAGGGGACAATTAAGGGTATAATGACGAGATTGAAAAGTAATACACAACATTCATGATTGACATTGAATATTTCTTTTGCCAATCACATTCGCCAAAGTTATTTTTTTATCGCCACTTTTATTTATTTTGTCTCATTTGGCTCCATTTGCGAATCCCAGAGGAGGCCCTGCTGGGTGAGTACAGGTGTTATCCCATCTTCATAAAATTTAATTTGAGAAATTTAAAAAAAAGGACACCTGATTACCTCCTCACCCGCTCCCCTCCCCAACCCAGCCCATAGGCAAACAAACAGTTGCAGTATTAAGTGTTTTTTTTACATCTTCTTAATAAGCTAGGAAATAACTGTTCCTGTGAACGTCAGCTGATCAAACGTCCCTGTTTGATGCTTTATATGCTGCTGATGATAAATGGATTTCATTGCTAGGGCATTGTGAGTAACAAATATTATGTTATTTACTTGTAACAGCTGCAAATTAAGTAGTTGTAGACAAGTCATGTACAATGTTGTTAAGAAATGTTGTGTAAGTAAGACAAATATGTAATACATAGAATCTCTCATTCGTGCTTATTACAGCTGAATTCATTAAACATATTGACAAAATGATTTGATGGTCAGCAAGCCCTCACATTTGCCAACCTTTTTATAAATTCATAAATGAAGCACTCATGTAAGATCCTTTATACATGTATATTCTTCAGTATGTTAACCCTTAACCCGCTACATATGTATAATGGACTGTTCTTTCTTTTGACAAAGGCGTGTTTTTGGGGGAAATGACTGATCAGCAGCTGGACATTGTAAACCCTGATCAGCCTTCGAGTTACTCATCATCATGACTATATAAAATATTTCGGTAGAAAGGACCCCAATTTACTTTATAATGATGACAGTTCATTATAAGAAATTTATGTTAGCATATATAATATAAATACATTTTAGTTCCCTTTTGATGTTGAAATTTACTGTAAAATATATCAGCTACACCAGTTTTATTCAACGCACCATTGAATGAAATAAAGATTGTAGTGTTATGATATGTTTTAAAGCGGCTTGCATTAAAATAGTTCGCTCATTTGAGCAGTTGCCTGGAGAAATCCCACTACAAAAAATCATAAAATTATAAAACTAATTTCCATTTAAAAAGAATCAGTCATGCAAGGTCCTTTTAAAGCTATCACAAAATCAAAATATTTAGATGCTAGAACAAATTATTCAAGTGTACGGACAGGCGCGTATCCAGGCATACGCACGTACGCAAATGCGTACAATTCGTCATCCAAAGTGAAAAAATAAAAGTTCCAAAAAGTTCCAAATATGCAATAGAAACTGAAGGCTGAGGGTATGGGCTAGTGTCAAACAAAATGCCATATTAACGCTGAAGTATAGCTTGAGAACGCATCATTTGCCTCCTAATTTTCAAAAAAATTCTTGGGGGAGGCCCAAACCCCCACCGGCGGAGGGGGAAACCCCTTCGCACACCTACCCCCCACTCGCAGCGTCGCTGCTCGGTTCGCAGCTACGCTTCTCATATCTGGCGTACATTTCAAAATGCTTCAGGTACGACCCCTGACGGGACATGGAATAAATCAGCATAAATTCAAAATATTGACTGTTATACAGCTACTTGGTGATTCACATATTGATTGGTGCAGTCCTGTAGATGATTATCCAAATGTTGATTAAAAACCACAGATGTTGATAGTGAATTCTTTGTTATGCCCCTGAAATTGGCCTGAATGGAGGCATATAGTAATCGCACCATCCTTCCGTTTGTCCATTTGTCCGTCCTTCCGTCCGAAACAGTTCGTTCTGAAACAATCATATCTTAGTCATAACATTGAAAGAACTGAAGGAAATTCCATGAAACTTCACACAAATGTAAACCACAATGAGAAGGTGTGTCAGATGCAATAATCGCACCGTCCGTTTGTCCGTCCGTCCTTTTGTCCGAAACAATTCCGTCCGAAACAAACGTGTCTCAGCCATAACTTTGAAAGAACTGATGGGATTTCCATGAAACTTTACACAAATGTTAACCACAATGAGAAGGTGTGTCGTGTGTAAGAATCGGGTCCATACTTCATAAGTCAAGGTCACACTTGGAGTTCAAAGATCAAAGTAATGTGTCGATATTTGCGGGAGCATTTATCACATATTGGTGACATTTCTTGTTAGTTGTGTAAAGAGTGATAGACAAAGATTGCAATTAAAACACTTGCGGTTTACAACTTCATTTGTACAAAGCATCAACTTGGGGAGCATTGATCAGTTTTACCGATATTCTTGCTTATAAGAATGGTCAGGTTGTCTTAAAGTATTTATATACAAAAGCTTTTTTCAGTGGTTTCAAATAAAGAAACCAAATAAACAGAAATATTGCACTACAAAACCATTATTCATATTGCATTATATGCTGATTAAAAGTATAGGTTTATTCATGGGTCCTTAAAATACCCCGTGATCGAATATGAGTAAAATGAATTACGAGTTTGTAATTCCACGCTCCAGTTTTTGGGTTTGTCCTGGTTAATTAAAGCCTATTATGTTGTGTTTATATTCTCAACATATATAAGTCAAATATATATATACCTCGTAATCAGTAGATTTAGAAATGGTGTACATCTGTTGTAAAATGTGACTGTTGTTGGCGAGATGGTTATGACTGATATAACCCTGAGGTTGAATCACTCAATAATTGTATACGGCCACATAAAAAAATATGCGTGGTTCAGGTAACCCGACCGACCCTATTTTAAGGGGCCGACCCTAAAACCTTTTATGCAAAAAATAAAAATAAATAAAAAATTGTTGATAATGCAAAAAAATCGAACTCAAGGTGTAGTAATTACATATTAAATTCATTATCAGAATTGAATTCATTATTGATAAAAAAAAAGAAAAAAGGCAACCTATCCTATTTTTTTGCCAGCGTAACCTGAACCACACCTATTATTTTATTTGGCCTAATATAGTAGTACTGTAACAGCCAGTATGTAGTGTGGGTTAATCATCACGGAAATCACCTCTCGGCGTTAACTCTTAAGGACTTGAAGATGATTGTCAAGGTCTAATTACACTAAATCAACAGGATGTGCTCGCCTAGTGCAGTCGAAAGTAGTTCTGTATTAAAGAGCGCTAATTCTTTTTCATTTAAAAACTTTTTTTAGAGCTGTTTCCTATTATTTTTTGGCTGTAACTGTATTCTGGACATGTTGCTGATATTTGAAAATGCAGCTCATCATGTTTTTGACAGTTTTTGATATAAATTTGAGAAGTGAAAGTAGACAGGGTATGAAATTGCAAGGGGTAAAAATAGTGTTGACCTTTAACCCGGTGTTAGTATGCAACTGAAGAAATGTTTTTAGAAGGTATTAAACCCCCTATTTCCTTGTTGAAGTTTAATAGTAGACATGCTTATTTGCATGATAAAGTAAGTTCCCCAGAATTCTAACGAGGTTTGAGTTTTTAACAGGTTGTCAACATTCTAACTTTACTATGGAAGGGCAATGGAGACTCATTTACGCTATTATAGCCTCAAGTCATTAACTTCTGGTATTCACCCACACCTTAAGTACTTTATAGATTCTTAAATTCACCCTGCTCTCTATGTCCATGTCTTTCTCGCTCCCACTCACTATTTTTAGCTCTACTGGCCAAGGGCCAGCAGAGCTTATGGGATGGTGTGTTGTCCGTCTTCCGTCGTCCGTCGTCCGTTAACTTTTCTTCAAACGACTTCTCCTCAGAAACCGCTTGGCTAATTTTGACCAAACTTCACATGGATGATCCTTAGATGAATGCTTTTTAGATTTGTTAAAATTAGGTCAGCACTACATCCAAGATGGCTGCCATTACCATATATGGTCAAAACCTTAAAAAATCTTCTTCTCCAGAACCGCTGGACAGATTTCAACAGTTTTTCTTTTAAAATGATCGCCAACACCTAGACTATCAAGTTTGTTCAAATAAAGTCCCCGGGGTCAAAAATGGCCGTGCCCCGGGGTCCAAAGTTTGTATATTGAGGTTTTGCATGTTTTTCATATAGACATATAGGATTTTTTTTTAAAAATTCTTCTCTGAAACCACAAGTCACAGAGCTCTCATGTATTACATGTAGCATCAGCTTATGGTCCTCTACTAAGTTTGTTCAAATAGTGACCCAGGGGTCAAATTTGTCCCCGTCCCGGGGGTCACAGTTTTACATAGACTTATATAGGATTTTTTAAAAAAAAATCTTCTTCTTGGAAACTACAACAGCCAGAGGTTTGATATTTTGCATTTACTATAAGCTTATGGTCCTTTACCAAGTTTGTTCAAATGGTGACTCTCGGGTCACATTTGGCCCCGCCCCAAGGGTCACATGTTTTACATGGACATGTATAGGAAAAAACTTAAAAAATCTTCTTCTCTGAAATTGCAAGAGCCAGAGGTTTAATATTTTGCATTTGCTATAAGCTTGTGGTCCTCTACCAAGTTTGTTCAAATGGTGACCCAGGGGTCACATTTGGCCCCACCCCGGGGTCACAGTTTTACATAGGCTTGTATAGGGAAAAACTGAAAAGCATCAGCTTATGGTCCTCTGCAAAGTTTGTTCAAATGGTGACCCTGGGGCCTGGGGTCAAATTTGTCCCAGCCCCGAGGGTCACAGTTTTACATAGACTTATATAGGATTTTTTTTAAAAAAATCTTCTTCTCTGAAACTGCAAGAGCCAGAGGTTTAATATTTTGCTGTTGCTATAAGCTTATGGTCCTTTACCAGTTTTGTTCAAATGGGGACCCTGGGGTCACATCTGGCCCCGCCCCGGGGGTCACAGTTTAATTTAAAAAAAAATTAATTTTTATTGATTTGTTTTTTTTTTAATTTTTTTTTTTTTAATATATTTTTTTTTAAATATTTTTTTTTTTTTTTTTTTTAAACATTTTTTTTTTTAAATATTTCTTTTTTCATTTTATTTATTTTTTTAGCTCTATGTTCGACCAGTCGGACCAGTAACAGAGGAGTTCTTGATTTAGTTAAACATGCTATATTTTGCCTCGTTAATACGGTAGGGCCTTCATTTTTCATCTGATCTTTACCAAACTTTACCAGATTCTTTAGTTATGGCCCTTGATTTAGTTAAAAAGCTGTTTTTTGCCCGAAACTTTCAAAAAAACGTAAATGGCAGTCACTCACATCATTGATGTTATAAGAGCCATGTTAGCCAGTAGAGCGTCCACAGGCCCTCTTGGTCCTCTTGTTATGAGAATTACTTTCATTGCTTGTAAATTCCAAATTACAGGACAGGATTTTGAAAAAAGCATAATAAACTCATTATGAAATGTTTTAAAAGCATGAAATAAACATATGAATATTAATGATATATATGTTGTAAGATGTATGTTTAAACGCATGCTATTGACAGTGTGTTAAAACTGAGTGTTTCTCTTGTAAAAATATACAAATATATCTACTGTAAAATAAAAATGAAATGCTTCGGTAGAAAAACTGTCATTTCAGTCACACTATTAAATTGAATAGTTGTATGTAAGTTTCAGTGATACTAATGACGACATACAATGTTCTCCTCCCATCATTTAATATTACAGCAAACGGGTAAATACCAAATTATACGGCTATATTGATTACCAGTCCAGGAAATCTCTTGGCGTGTTTAAAGCCTTTTGAACTTGTTTGGCTTCGTAATGTTAAAATATCAAATAAATAAGAGAAGGCTTAGATTACAGTACAGGTGGCATAATATTATATTGGATATGAAATGGGGATTAACATCATATTAGTTTATTTGGGGACAGCAACCTCAGAGGGTGATGAGATGAAGTTTCACATCAGATTTCCTCTGCCAAAGAGCGAACCCACGCATGGCAGAGGTCTGTAGGTCTGAAGTGAAGTAAGGCCCTATCCACTGTGCTAGCTACAGAGACCGCTGTATTGGAATAGTATTGGAATACACTGTATCCAAACTGAAGTGGTGGTTTTTGCGTGGCCTGTTTTGTAATTGTACCTTTGTACAGATTGTACGGCTTTACATTTGTCTGGGAGCGCCTCTGTGGCCGAATGGTTAACGACGTTGTGTTGTAAACCTTCGCCTCTCACCGCTGCTGGTTCGAATCCCACTGGGAGCTCGACTTGTAAGTGATGAAGTGTCAGTTCTTATGGATGGCGGGAGGCGTACAGTACTGGTTCTACCCAGGAAAAGTGAGTGGTCTGCCTCCACCACAAAACATCGACCGTCATATATATATAACTTTACATGTGTTGAAAATGACGTAAAACACCATTCAAACAAACAAGTACGATAATTGGTGGATTTAAATTCTTCTTTAATTGCTCAACACAGCGTTTCATGTGTACCATCCTCCATCCTCTCCAAGGTAATCTGGGTACCGGTAGATATATGTCTCACAACAAAGTTGTTTTTACATTGCTCTGCATATGTGGCAGGACCTCTCTGGACCACTATACAACTTCCTGAATTTTATCGAAAATGTTTTCTTTGTGAAACATAATGTCTGTTGCTCGAAATATCCTGCAAAAACATGGGGTTGACAAATTCACTTGTTTTTGAATATCCATAGTTTGTAGAGACCTTGTTGAATTGGTCCATTTCACTTTCAGTTTTGAATGTATCACTACCCAGTAATATATTCTTAGATATCCATGGTCTCAAACACATTTAGGCGTATCCAAACCTGTCATGAGCTTTTCCCATACCTGTCACCTGGAACAAAAAAAAAAGAGAAAGTATTTCCACATTTTATGAAATAAACAATAACCAAATAACATGTTATTTCTTTAAGCGCAATAATGTTCTGCCATTGGATGCAAGGGAGATAACTGTCTAATGATACCTATATACCACGAGGTTCGAAGACACACTATTATACGAGATATCAGTTGTAAGCAGTCTTTACTGAGATGTTTGGTGGATGAAAGTAAAGCAAATCGCGCCTACCATCGAGTGTTAACTGTATTGAAATTTTGAATTTTGCCATGGTATATCACTCGTTTAATATTTGCACATTGTGTTTAATGGAGACGCGTTAGCAGAGCCATTAAACACTATTTGTGACCGTTAAACGACAAATATACAGTCACAAAAGCCAAAATTTCAACACTGGTTAACCCGTTCCTAACACATTTAATTGTGTTTGACAGTTTTATTTACAAAGGCATAGAAGTAAAACTAAATGATGTCACGTTTTTTGAAGGTTTAACGTCACATGGCTGGCTTTGCGAAAGGTTATGCATTATTTAATGGTCGGACATTTATGACCAATTGGATTGCAGAATTTTTGTCAAGTGCATTCGAAATTGTTATAATCAAACCCAGCAGATAAATAATTTATTTATTTGAATTATGTTGACGTCCTCAATGCTTTATTGACGTCGTGACACAGTGATTTGTGTTTTCCAAGTTCGTTAATAATATGAATTTTCTTTCACCATGTTCATTAAGACAACCTGATCACTTATGTTTTTTCCTAACAGGGGTTCTAATAACAGGCTTGATGAGAACACTAGAAACAGAAAGAATGCAAACAGGTAAACTATGCTAATTTCAGTACATAATTATGTTGCATGGTACTAGTATTAAATTAAAAAAATATGTGTTGTACCTGAGATTGTAACTGTCATCTGATATATAGAGATGTACATAGAGATGTAATTCTCTAAACCCTCCCAGTGTTATCTAGATATTATGTAAGGGAGTCAATTTAGCAGTATAGGCATATAAAACAAATTTTATACAACAACAACATAGTCATAAGGCCTGTTATTGCTTAATGTGGTACATATACAAAACAGAATAAATTCTAACACTTCTCATTGCTGCATGCTTATGTCTTTTACAGGTTATTTGACTCACAGAACAATAACAGGGGAGGTTACAATGTTGGGGCAAAGCCCATGTATTACTACACTGGATCCAAACTACAATTAGAATGGTGAGTTTCAATTAAGGTATTTATACTGACCAATCAGAGTGGGGGTTACAATGTTGGGACAGAGCCCATATATTAATACAC